>PVLD010000589.1:42305-267065 GCA_004027595.1 Dinomys branickii | reverse complement strand
AGAAAACCCACAAATTGGGAAAAAAATCCTAGCTGGCTGTCCCTCAGACAAAGGTCTTCTATCTAGAACATACAAAGAATTAAAAAACATGTACCTGTCCAAATTCAAAGACCCAATCCAGAAATGGGCATCTGAGATGAAAACACAATTCTCAGACAAAGAAATACAAATGGCAA
Organism: Dinomys branickii; assembly: GCA_004027595.1. NCBI lineage: Eukaryota > Metazoa > Chordata > Mammalia > Rodentia > Dinomyidae > Dinomys > Dinomys branickii. Next base: position 266,889 of record PVLD010000589.1, on the reverse strand, counting down.
ATAAATATATGAGAAAATGTTCCCACATCCTTAGTCATTCGAGAAATGCAAATAAAAACAACATCGAGATTTCATCTCACCCCAGTTAGACTGGCCAGTATGAAAAAGTCATCCAATAACAGATGCTGGCGAGGCTGTGGAGAAATAGGGACTCTATTACACTGCTGGTGGGAATGCAGACTGGTACAACCACTGTGGATAGCCGTTTGGCGATTTCTCCGCAAACTAGGTCTAGAGGTTCCATTCAAACCAGCTATTCCTCTTCTGGGTATTTTCCCAGAAGATCTGAAAACATCATATCACTCTGACATATGTGCACCCATGTTTATAGCAGCGCAATCTGTAATAGCTAAAATGTGGAAGCAACGCAAGTGCCCATCCACAGAAGACTGGATTAAAAAATTGTTGCATTTCTATATAATGGAATATTATTCAGCTATAAAGAAAGACAGTTTTGGGGACTTTGTAGGCAAGTGGTCAAAACTGGAGTCCATACTCATAAGTGAAATAAATCAGCGATACATGTGCAGGCAATGTATTGTATCACTGGTTTAAGAACCCGAGCATGGGAATATAAACTAAGAGTCATGAAGGAAATCTGTTCTAAAACAAAGAACAGATGGGACGAGGGAAAGGAGAAAAGAAAGAGACAAAAATGTATGTATGTATATATGAATATACATATAAGCAGGAGGGCTAACATGGTTCTACTATTGTATTATATCACTTAATGCTAAGGAATAATCGATGACGGGTTATTTGATCAATCTCGTATGTCTGTATGTGTTATCCTGAGCACACACTTTGAAGATATCAATATGCAAAGCAGCAACTATTGGTGGTTTTTTTTTGTTGTTGTTGTTGTTGTTTGCCTGTTTTGTTTTTTGTCTTTGGATTTTTGGTTTTTGTATTTTTTCTGTTGTTGAGAATATTAATTGTATGACTAAATTTGCATGTCTGTATATGGGTTCATATATTTACACTTCGAAGATATCAATGGATAAAGCAATAACCACTGTTGAGACCATGTCACCTTGTCTGCAGATTAGTTGTGACTGTACTATTTTTTATGCTAACTGGTGTCTGTTTGTTCGTACGTTTTTGTACTTCTATTTTTTTTAAATAATTAAAAAAATCACAAGTAGCCAGGAAATAACAATTCTACAGCTGCAAGATGATGCAAAGAAAAACAATATAAGACTGATAGGTGGAAACAATAGGAGTCAATACAAATGACATAAAAAGACTATGTGTAGTAGTAGCAGAAAATTTCTCAAATATGGGAGAAGAATACAACATAGACTATGTGAGGCACATAGAACTCCAATTAGCCATAGCCAAAATAAATCTACATCCAGACATGTAATAATCAAGATCTCAGAAATTTAGCAAAGGAACAGAATATTAAAAGCTGCTAGAAAAAGAAACAGATCACCTATATAGGAAACCCCATCAAAATTGGCATATTTCTCAACACAAACCATCAAATCAAGAAGAGCTTGGAGTGAAATATTTCAGGTACTGAATGAAAACAACTTGTAACCCAGACTGATGTATCCAGCAAAATTATGTTCCAAAATTAATGGAGAAATAAGATACTGCAATGACAAAGAGCAACTGATGAAATTCATGACCACCAAAAAAATGCTACAAAGAATACTAAAAGATATTCTAGAAAGATATAAAAATTACCACTACTTCAAGAAAAACAATAGAAAGGAACCACCAAATAGAGCAAGCAATTAAATAGAGGGGAAAACTAGGGAACCAATAGTAGGAAAATAACATGAGAAAGATAAGCTGATACATATCAGTTATAGCCATCAATGTAAATGGCCTCAATTTACCAATCAAAAGAAGTGGACTGGCAGAGTAGATCAGGAAACAAAATCCAACAATATGCTGTATATAAGAAACACATTTAACTGAAAAGGAAATTCATAGACTGAAATTTAAAGGATGGAAAACAATACTCCATGTGACAAAAACCCAGAAAAAAGCAGGGGTAGCTATTCTGTTTGCAGACATTGTCAACTTCAAACCAAGAATGATCAAAAGAGATAAAGAAGGTCACTACATACTGGTTAGAGGAAACTTGCAAGAGGAAGAGATAACAGTCATAAATATATATGCACCAAATATAGGGGCACCCAACTATATAAGACCAATTTTAACAGACTTGAAAATGAAACAAGCAATAACACAATTGAAATGAGAGACTTAAATACTCCATTGTCACAAAGAGGTAGACCAACTAGGCAAAAAATCAGCAGCAAAGAAATAGCAGCACCAAACCAAACTTGTAAAGAAATGGACTCGGTAGACATTTACAGAGTGTTCCACCCAACAACATCAGAATACACATTCTTCTCAGCTGCACATGGGATATTCTCTAAACAGACCATATACTACCCATAGAACATGTTTAAGTAAATGCAAAGGAACTGAAATTACCCATGCGTATTATCTGACCATAGTGCAATGAAATTAGAAATTATTGACAAAGGAAATCACAAAAACTCCATAAACACATTAAATAATACCCTCCTGAACAACCAATGGATCACAGATGAAATTAAAGAAAAAATTAATACTTATAATCAAACAAAATTGCAGATACAACGTACAAGATCCTGTGGGACACAATGAAAGCAATCTGAAAAGGGAAATTTGTAGTGGTGAATTCTCACATCAGGAAAACAGAATGAGCAAAAATGAACAAACTTATGCTACACCATAAGCTCCTAGAAAAAGAAGACTAAGTCAAGCCCAAAGCCCAAAGAAGGCAGGAAATTATAAAGATCAAAGCAAAAATTAACACAATGGAGACTAAGAAAACAATGAAAAGCATTAATGAATCACAGAGTTGGTTCTTTGAAAAAATAAAATTGATAAAGCCCTAGCAAACCTTATTAAAAAAAAGAAATAAAAAACTCAAATGCATGCAATATGGAATAAAAGGAATGAAATCACTACAGATCCTATAGAAATTCAGAAGATCATCAATACCTACTTTGAAAATCTTACCTCTCACAGGATGGAAAACACAGAAGAAATGGAGAGATTCCTAGATACATGGGAACTGCCAAAGTTGAATCAAGAAGATATAAAAACTCTGAATGACCCCATATCAGTCAATGAAATTGAAAATGTAATTAAAATCTTACCAACAAAGAAAAGCTCAGGTCCTGATGGATTCACAGCTGCATTCTACAAGAAATTTAGAGAAGATTTAATGGCAATTCTTCTCAAATTCATTAATGAAGTTTAAAAGAAGTAGTTATCCCAAACTCATTCCTGGAGGCAAGTATCACCCTGATACCAAAACCAGAGAAAGACCAAACCTAAAAAGAAAACTATAGGCCAATCTCCCCAATGAACATAGATGCAAAAATCCTCAATAAAATACTAGCAAACAGAATGCAGCAAGTCATCAAGAAGATTATACACCATGACCAAGTGGGATTCATTCCAGGAATGCAAGGATGGTTCAATATATGGAAATCAATAAATATAATATACCATATCAACAGAGCCAAAGACAAAAATTACATGATCATCTCAATAGATGCAGAAAAAGCTTTGACAACGTCCAACACTCATTCATGATAGAAACTCTACAGAACATTGGAATAGATGGTCTTTACCTCACTCTGATAAAAAGCCACTATGACAAACCAACATCCAATATCATACTAAATGGACAAAAACTGAAAGCTTTCACTTTAAAATTGGGAACAAGACAGAAATGTCCACTGTCACCACTCCTATTCCATATAGTTCTGGAAACATTAGCCAGAGCAACTAGACAAGAGAGAAACAATAGGAATAAGGATGGGAAAGGAAGAAGTGAAATCATCATTATTCACAGATGACATAATACTTTAAATGGAAGACACCCCAAACTCCGTAGAGTTTAATCACCAAATTAAACCCCAAAAGTCTTGTAGATTTAACAGCTAAATTTAGTAGTGCAGCTGGATACAAAGTCAACACTCAACAATCATTAGCATTCCTGTACACAAAGAACAAATGCACTGAGAGAGGAATTAGGGAAACCATACTATCACAATAGCATCCAAAAAATGAAATACTTAGGAATCAATCTAAAACAGGAAGTAAAAGATATATACAGTGAAAATTACAATACTCTGAAAAAAGAAGTTGAAGAGGATTTCAGAAAATGCAACGATATTCTTTGTTCATGGATAGAAAGAACAAACATTGTGAAAATGGCCATACTACCAGAACTGTTGTACAGATTCAATGCAATCCCAATTAATATACCATTAGTATACCTTACAGATCTAGATGAGTGTTCTTAGAATTCATCTGGAACCAGAAGAGACCTACAATAGCAAAAGCAATCCTGGGCAACAAAGGAAAGGTAGGAGGCATCACAATCCCTGACTTGAAATTATACTACAAAGCTACTTGATAACATCAGCATGGTAATGGCAAAAAGACAGACCTGAGGATCAACTGGAACACACTGAAAGATGCAGACCCAACTATGAACATGCTTAACCAACATATGTTCACTGGAAGAAAGACAGCCTCTTTAATAAATGGTGCTGGAAAAACTAGCCTTCTACATGCTATAGACTAAAATTAAACCCACGTCTAGCACCATACACTAAAGTCAAAATGGATCAAAGATATAAATATTAAAACAGAAACACTAGATCTACTGGAGGAGAAAATAGGTAGAAAGCTTGAAGACACAGGAGTAAGCAGAGAGTTCATGGACAAAAACCAAACTGCATGGGTGTCTTGGTTACTTTTCTCTCGTTGCTGAGACAAAATACCCTACGCCCAAACTGAAGAAAGGTTTATTTAACTTACAGTTTGTGGAGGTTTCAGTCCATAGTTGGCTGGTTCTGAGGCAGAGTGGCACATGGCACAGGGCAAACGTTCATGGCAGCAGTGCACAGCAAAAACAACCAGCAAAAAAGGAGGAATGGCTGCAAGCAGCCTCTTTTCTTCCCTTACATTGTAAAACACGCTACCCTAACCTAGCGGGTGTGTAGCTCTCACACAGTCTTCATGCCCTCCCTTCCACAGGCTCAGGATGTTTACAAAGTAAGCACCCTGGCTTCCTCCTGAGTCACTCAGCTAAACCTCTAGACTCCCCAAGTTGACACAATGTATCAACCATAATAATGGGAAATGCTTCAAAGAGTCAACAACTGGTATCTCATCTTATTGAAAAGTTTTTGCACATCAAAAGAAATCACCAACAGTGTAAAAAGAAAACCTACAAATTAGGAAAAAATTTTATTTGACTGTCCCTCAGACAAAAGACTTCTATTTAGAACATATAAAGAATTTTAAAAAATCAGGCCCCCAAAATTCAAAGACCCAATCCAAAAATCGGCATCTGAAATGAATATGCACTTCTCAGATGAAGAAATACAAATGGCAAATAAATATATGAAAAAAATGTTTAACATCACTGGTCATTCAAGAGATGCAAATTAAAACATCACTGAGATTCCATCTCACCCCAGAAAGAATGGCTATCATCAAGAAATCAACCTATAACAAATGCTGGAGGGATTTGGGGGAAAAAGGAACATTTCTCCATGGTTGGTGGCAGTGCAGACTGGCACCATTGCTATAGAAATCAGTGTGGAGATTCCTCAAAAAACTAGGATTAGAGGTCTCATTCAACCCAGCTATTTCCCTTGAGGGCATTTTTCCAGAAGAACTGAAAAGGATACCACAGCAATACATGTGCACCCATGTTCATAGCAGCATGATTTGTCATAGCTAAATCTTGGAAACAACCAAAATGCCCATCAACTGAGGAATGGATAAAAAAAGATGTGGTATTTTTATTCACTGGAGTATTACTCAGCTATTAAAAAAAGATAAACTCATGGCTTTTATAGGTAAATGGATGCAACTAGAGACCATACTCATAAGTGAAATAAATCGGACCCACATGTGTAAACATTATATTGTCTCCCTAGTGTAGGAACCTAAAAAAGTAAATAAAATCCAAATGTATAATAGATACTAAAAGGGAAAGAATCTGCTCAAAGGGGAGGAACAACTGGGATGAGGGAAAGGAGAAAAGAAAGAAAGAAGGGAAAATATATATTTATATACACAGGATAGCTGGGTTAATTGTGCTGTTGATTTCTACTGGTCTATTGAAAGGAATAATCAATGCTTAATTTCTTTTTCTTTTTTTTTATTTTTAAAAAATAAAAGTACAAAAACATATTGACAAACAGACACCAATTAGCATAAAAAATAGTACAATCACAACTAATCTATAGACAAGGTGATATGGTCTCAACAGTGGTTATTGCTTTATCCATTGATATCTTCGAAGTGTAAATATATGAACCCATATACACACATGCAAATTTAGTCAGACAATTAATCCTCTCAACAACAGAAAAAACACAAAAACCAAAAATCCAAAGACAAAAAACAAAGCAGGCAAACAACAACAACAACAACAACAACAAAACACCAATAGTTGCTGCTTTACATATTGATTTCTTCGAAGTGTGTGTTCAGGATAACACATACAGACATACAAGATTGATCAAATAACCCATCATCGATTATTGCTTAGCATTAAGTGATATAATACAATAGTAGAACCATATTAGCCCTCCTGCATATATGTATATTCACATATACATACATACATTTTTGTCTTTTTCTTTTCTCCTTTCCTTCGTCCAATCTGTTCTTTGTTTTTGAACAGATTTCCTTCATGTCTCTTAGTTTCTTTTTCTTTTTTTAAAAATTTTTGACCAATTTTGCATGCTTATAGCTGGTAATCTGAACAACTAATTTGAAGACTACAATATGCAATATAACAACCATTCTTGAATTCCTATCATCTTGTTTAGTGAATTCTGTATTTATTCTCTTAAAAAAAAAAAAAGACCTGATGGCCAAGCTCCATTAAACTGGTCCAACTGTGAGGATTTGCCTGGGCAACACAGAGCTCACTCTGGAGCCCTGGGTGGAAACATGAATTTCAAAACCTTGACAGCATATATTTCTTTCTTGTAGAAGTGCAAAGGAAAAGCTTGTAACTAACAGATCAGCAGTCAGAGCGGCCCGGCTCACTCAGGCCTATGAGCTGGGCCATTTCTGCAAGGGAAGTAGGGAAGAGTCCCTATTAACTGCTCACTTGATCTGTGGAAACAGAAAACCCCAGGTCAAGTGATAAAAAGTCTGCTCTAAATCCTAAGAATGGTGAGTCAAGGGCCCTCAGTTGATTCCTGGTGTGGAACTGATTACCAGAACCCAGAACCTCCTGAGGCAGGGGAGGTATGATTCCCTTGGGGAGAGTCCTGGCCACGCCACCTAAAGGGGACAGAGGTGCTGGGTCTTCAGGGCTCACCCCTAGGTCTTATGGGTTTTACCAGGGTGACCACATACCAGGGAAAAGAAAACCAAATCTTTGAGGGACTGCTGGGCACTGACTCTGGGCACTGGCTGTGGGCACTGGTTCTGAACAGACACTGGTTCCAGGAGACACGAGACAGCTCTGTGGCCTCTGGTCAGAAGAGGGACTTGGGAGATCAGGAGTTCAATGGATTTCAGCACAGATCCACGTCACAATGGCCCCAGTGAACCTCTGAACCTACCCTATGGTGATTCCCCAGTTCCAGCATACAATATGGCACTTAAAGGAACCCCACACAGGTGCCCAGGCCCATGGGGTGAGGCAGTGGTGGTGGGAAGGACAAGCAGAAGCCATGGAGCTGCCTTGACCTAGAAAAGTCAAGGATAATGGTGCACATCCATCTGGGGTCTTTGCAGAAGTCAGGGCCACCAGTGAGGACTGAGAGAGGCAGGTGACTCCCAGCACCCAGTCAATGGGGTCTGGCATGCAGATACCGAGCTGGCAAATGCTGTTGCCTCCCTCCAAGACCTACCTGATCAGCTCTAATGCCACCACCTCACCTCACTATCCTACCTCAGTGGCCTCACACTCAGCTCTCAGGCATCCTGGTCACCTTCTCCCCCACTGGCGACACTGCTCTGGTTAGACTTGCTGAGTGAGGAGTGACCACCCCAGACTTACTACTCAGTTCAAGTCCCCAGGAGAATGAGCACTGTCTTCAATGGGGCCAGCCACAGAAGAGGACCAGTACCTGTATGTGGCCTCAGATGGGGGAAGGAAGGCCATGCCACTGGGTGGGGACACTTCTGCCACTGGAAGTGCTGAGCCAGTTCTGCAAAGGGTTAGGAAGTCACTTCCATGGGCAAAGACTAACCAGGATTTAGGGCTCAGGGTCCCCAGCTCCGCTAAGGCCCCATCTCTCAGGCAGTGGGTGGTCAACACTACCACCACCTCTAGTTGATGGTGGACACCATCAAGGCTGGGGTCCAGCTTGCACTGTGACTACCCAGGCCCAGGAATGGATTCCAAGTCCTGCAGGAGATGAATATCTCTTTTGGGATACCCAGAAGCCTGAGGTCACACTGCAGATGGGCCGTATCTGCTAGGAGTTCAAATCCCCAAGAACATCTGTTTTGCTTTTTCACCACTTTGTCCAGCAATATTAGGAGCAACCAAACAACATCACTGTGTTTCTTAGTTTTCCGGAAATGTTTGGAATATCATATCCAAAGCCATGGGCCCTCACTTCTAACAAGTGGTTGACAAGGAGTTCCCAGTGCAGAGGTGCTATGCATCTCTGCACAGAGTTCGTGCCGTGCTCTGACAGTGCAGTTGTTCCTGATATAAATCCATTAATGTCTTTAAAGCTAATCACATTGGAGAGCTGGTTCCAGAAAATCCCAAACCAATTTGTAAAACTCATTCATAAAATTCTACCACTCGGTAATGAAATCTGTACTGGTCAGGGTTCTCCAGAGAATTCGAGTTCCAGGCTATACCTGTAGATATAGGTAGAGATCTTTTCCCTTAGGGTTTGGCTTATGGGATTGCAGGGCCTAAGACAACCCATAGCCTGCTGTCTGCAACTAGAAGGTCCAACAGAGCTGGGGAAATTCTAGCCCAAGCCCAGAGGTCAAGGTGCCAGGTCAAGGCTGCCAGCCTGTCTGAGTCTGAGGACCTGTGCACCAGAGCTCTCATGTCAGAGACCAGGACAGGCTGGACGCCCAGCTCAGGGAATGGTGGCTGGTGCTGCCTCTTCCTTCATTTTTATTCTCTCTGGTTGCTTGGCAGGTTGCGCGATGCCCACCCACCCAGGCGAGGCCTTGGCTTTACTCAGTCTTCTCATTCTAATGCTGATCTCTTCCAGAAATGCCTCATGGACACACCTAGAAATAATGTCCAGCCAGCTACCTGGGCCCCTGAGGGCAGGGAAGTGAACACATGGGAGTGACCACCACCTGGCCCCATCTGTCCGCCATCAGCCAAGGGCACACATAGGTGGAAGAAGGCTGGTGTGACTCTGCCCAACTGCTAAACTGGATCCTGCGCCATCTCTGCCTCTGGTCCTGGTTCTCAGGCCTTCCGAGGGAACTGGAAGGAACACCATCATCGCCTTCTTCCAGCCTCTGAGCTCTACCCAGTTTGTCTTGGCCCCGGCTTTGCAGATGGCAGGACACGGAACTGCTCTGTCTCCTGAATGGTGTAAGAAAATTTCTTGTAAGAAATCATACAGCAGGCCAGGCGTGGTGGTACATGTCTGTAATCCCATCACTCTGGAGGCTGAGGCAAGAGGGTTACTGCAAGTTGGAGGCCAGTCTGGCTACAAAGTGAGTTCAAAGCCAGCCTCAACTACATAATGAAACTCTGTCTCAAACAAACCAAAAAAACAGAAAGAAAGAATAAAGAAGTCTTCTACCTATAAACTTTTCAGTTTTGTTTCTCTGTATTTATGGTAAGGTTTTACATTCATGTGGCTAGGAGGTGGATGTTTAATATTTGCTGTAGCTGACGTTCCAGGGACTTCACATCTGTCTAGTGTCCTTGCTGGTGTCCCTCCTTCCTGGGTGCGATGCACACCCCTGTGCGTGGCCAGCTGTCACCCTTTCAGTCTGGTCAGTGTCCCACAGGCCTGCCACAAGGGGGGCAGGAGGAGGGGAATCTCGCCATTAAATCTCAGTCTCTCTGTGTCTTGTGTCCTATACAAATGCCCCCTACTCCCTCCCTAGATGAGACAAGAAACCTGGAGGCCTCTGAGGGGAACAGCATCCTACCTCTAGGTGGTAGGGGCTTTGGAGAGCTCTGCTCCTGTGCTTTGAGCAGAGCAGGGTGGCTGGTCTCACAGGTGCACCATGGAGCCATGATGGGGCAAGTCCAGGGTGGCGGGGATACGCCGTCTGGCTGCTGCAGTTGGTCCTCCAGCATTTCTTCCCTCTTCCTGGCCAGAGCCTCCCATTCTTCACTGCTCTTCACCAAGAGAATCCAGTGAGGTTGGAGGTCAAACCCACCAGGCAGGGGTGCCACTGTGAAATACAGTGGGCCCCTGTGGGGTGGGGGCTATCTCAGCCCAGTCACCAGCACTGCAGAGTCCAGCATGTGGCTCACGGGCCACCTCCACACCCAGGCAGGACAGGAAAAGCACTAGCTTTCAGTTCATTATAGATAGCTAAGTTAGACAGAAATTAATATGCAGTCAGAGAGAAAAGGGCCCTTGAGGAAGTCATTGTGAAAAACAGAGACATCAGAATTGTGGCTGGAGGCACATCTGGAGAGCCAGGCCTCAGGATGCAGAAGCAGTAGCCAGGCCTGCGATCTTCCCTGGAGACAAACAGCAGCTTAGCCGAGACCATGCTGCAATCAGCACCACCAGGTTCAGCAGGCCCCAGACAGGCAGCAGACGCACAGGTGGATGACCCCAGCATTGGATCCTCCCTCCTGCCGTCCCCGAGAATGCCCTCTCTCTTTCCACGTACCCCTGCTGTGTGGGCCACTTCCCTATTAGATCAGTGCTAGCTAAGTGGTTCTCCTTGTAACCCTGTGGGGCGATTGTAGTCTGACACATGTACTCACGTGGGGACTTCACTGTGTAAATTGTCTCTGACAAAGGTTTCCTTGGCCACCTTCTGGGACCTGTTCTGGACATCCAGGAGCTGTTCCTCATCTCCTTATTTGAAATAAAACTCTCCTAACTTTTTCCTTCAGTCATGATTTTATTCTTCAATGTGGTGAGACCACGAATTCAGCACAGTGGACATCTGACAGGTTGGGAGTTACACTGCTCCACACTACGGTCACCAAGTTTTCCTCACATGAGGATGGGGTACGGGGCTCTGCGGGGCTCGGGTGGCAGGCTGAGCGGTCCTCCCAGTTACTTGCTCGCTCCACTTGCCAGGAGGAGGCAGCAGGACTCAGAGCCTCCTCCCATGGAAATCCATGCTGTGCAGTTTCTTGTTCCCCTTCTCAGGACCACAGGGCCAGCGGCAGCAGCCAGGAGCCCTCTCCTGCCCACCCCGGACTCACCCTGCCATGGCCCTGCTGTGCTACCCTGAGGCCAGCTCCGCTCATTGCAGGGGAGGTTGCCCTGGGCAGAGCTCAGGGAGGCTGAGTCCCGGCTTTGCTCCTGGCAGGGCAGCCCCCAGACTCAGGCTGCCTACAAGCCTGCCCTGTGTTTGAACTTCAATTCTTTGTCTCTGCGCTGCCCATGAATATTTATGGCTGAGAGAGCCAAGCCAGCACACCAACCGCCCATTCACAGGCCTCATCAACAAGGCCTTTGTGAACTTGACCTAGGGACGGGATGCGGGGGAGCTGTCCCGCTCTGAGTTCCAGGGCCATGTGAACAATGCTAAATGGGCTTTTGTTCCTCTGTTTCTGTCTGCCCCGACTTGGGACAGCCAGCTAATGGTGAATTTGTTGAGAAATAAAATAGGAATCAATCCCTAGGAGGAGCCTGAGGGGCTCCTTGCTCTGCTCTGGAGACCCTGCATTGCCTCAGCCCAAACCAGCCCCTGGGCCCATGCTCCAAGGCTCAGTCCTACAGGGAAGACCCAGCTTCCTGTGCTGGGCTCCTCCTCTGAACACCCAGAGGGCTTCTTGTACAAACGCAAAAGACTGTCCAAGAGCCAGGGGCAAGCAGGCCTGTGTCCCAGCCTCAACTGCTCGTTGCCATAAATCCAGCCAGTGTGTGGAGAGTCTCCCCAGTTGTCTGGTGGTCTGTAAAGCTGAAGGTGATCCGTAACCCCATAACCGCCTCTTGCCGGCCAGCATCCACACACATGGGCACTGTGTGGCTTCCGGGCAGCCCAGTGCTGGAGGGCAGAGACAGGGCCTGCCACATGACTGCTCTGAGGACAACCGAGCACCATGTACCGAGTCTGGGTGGGACCACATGCACCGCACCCACAGGAGATCCCCTGGCTTTGCAGACAGCGAGGGCAGCCCCTTCTGGGAAGCCAGCCACTCGTTTGGGAGCCCCCCGACCCCCAGTCCCAGGCCCTCTCCCTTTTGCGCTCACAGTCCCCAGAAATTGGCTTGAGCAGGGACCTCTATCTCTGTTTCTTTTCCTCGCTGTCTCTGTGTTTTTGTCCTATTTCTGCCCCTCTCTCTGTCGCATATACAGAAGTCCACAGCCCAGCTCCCATTTGGAAATCTCAAGCATCCACATGGCCTGTCAGGGAGGGTCCTGAGTGTCTGTGGGGCCCAGGTCTCTCTGCCTGGCCCTGGATCTGTCCCCATACTTCTTAGGCGAGGATCCTGGAGTGGAGTTCATAGCCCAGGGCCTCAACACTATGTGCCCAGAGTCCTGGTGGCTCCTGCAGGAGCACCTGCCACGTGTCTGGTTGTCACCGTGGAGGGAAGCTCTAGGAACACCAGGTTCCCTTCTCTCTGGAGAACCCAGAGGGAGGCAGAGCCATTCTCAGCCAGGAAGGCAAGGCCCAGAGGGCACAGAGGCCAAGTCTCAGCAACCCCAGGCCTTGGATACCCAGCTGCACTGCCAGAGTAGCACTGCTGCAGAAGTCCAGGCTGCAGACCCCAGCAAAAGCTCACAGAAGACTCAGGCCGCAGAGCAAAGTGACAGGGTCCCTGCTTGGGGAGACCACTGTATCTCCCGTCTGGGACCCAGGAGTGCCTGACTCCTGGGTCCTCCCAAACTCTAAGGAGAAGGCACAAGGTCAGGATGAGTACGAAGACCCAACTCGCTTCTGGAACCTTGTGCTCTAAGGTTTCCAATTTGCCATGCACTTAGAGAGATGTTTGTCATGAACCACAAGTGCCAGGGACTTGAGACATCATCCCGCATTAAGGCAGTTGAGGCAAACTGGCAGAACACAGTCCACTCTGGTAGCAAAAGGCCAGCCAAAGCAGCTGTTTTTATCCAAGCCCACAGAGGGGCCTGACTTCACCTCCTGACACTGGTCAAAGGCCCAAGACTGAACTGGAGGACAGGTGGGAAAAGGGGGGATCTTTCTGAGCTTGCACTGAAGTCTCTGCGTGGCTCCGGTCCAGTGACATAAACAGAGATGGTCCTGAAGACCACGTACCTCACTGGCCCTCAGGTGCTGGTTCTGGAAGGAAGGGAAATGGTCAGAACCCTGGGAATCCTACAGTGGGAAGGCTCTGATGCACTGCAGGGAGCACCCATCAGCAATAACAGTTGAGCAGTCCAGTCCTGTTGGTGCAAAAATACGAGACACTGCCACCTCAAGAAGGGGAAGGGAGGGAAGGGAGAGGAAGAGAGAGCAGGACAGGGGGTGGGGCAGGACAGGGAGATGAGATCAGGAGGGAGAGACAGGGAGGATCCCCTCTGCACCCTTAGATTTTCTTTACTGTCTTTGCAGGAAACACTGCTAAGAACTTCTCTATACAGAGTCCCCTGACAGCCTTTCATACCCTCAAAGTGTCTCCTTCTGCACCTGTTCCTGTAGCAGCTCCTTCCACATCCCAGACACCCCATGCCCACTTCTAACACCACAGCCTCACACCTGTGCCAAGCACTGTGTGCTCTGGCCCTGCCCCACCAGTGTCAGCTCTTGCTGCCCCATGGCCCATCTCTGGTCATGGAGATGCCTGGTCCTGCCTATTCTAGGTCCAGGACCTAGACTGGTGGGCAGTGGTCTCAAGGCAGGACCATTCCATGCCTACACCTGCTCCGAATTTTCCTGTAGACTGAGGTCATCCAGAAAGCCCAGATGCAGGAGTACCCATGCTGCTCACTTCCTCACTTGAGTGTCTGGACACCTCAGAATCAACAAGTCCAAACCTGAGGGCTTATTTCACCCCAAAGTGCTTCTCAAGCTGTGAGAGTTGATTGTGTTGTCAACTTGAATGGATTTGGAAACACCTATTGAATTAGTGGAGCATAACTCTGGGTGTGTCTGTGGGCGATTGACATGTAGGCTGCAAAATGAGGAGAGAAGGCCCACCCCTAAGTGGGTGACACCAACCAATAGGCTTGTATCCTTGCTTTCATAAAAAGGGAAAGAAGGAAGTCTTTCTGTTTCTCGTGGTAGAAGGAGGAGCGCCACTATTCATGGTCACCTTTGAATGAATGTTTGTCTCCAGTTCTCTCTGGCTTCTAACACAGACTCTTTAGCTTTTCCACAGACTCACAGTGGACTCTGCAGTGAGTATCAGACCTTCAGCTTTAGACTGGATCCTCCAGCTCTCGTGTCAGATAGTCATTCTGTACTCTTCCACCCCTGACTCTGCAGGTAATCATCATAAGCCTAGTTTGTAAATCCTTTTTTATGTTATCTTATGTCATATCAATCAAACTGGTTTCTCTAAAGATCCCTAACTGACCCACCAGTGTCTGAGAAGTGCACATTCACCTGGCTTTAGGACTTCTGGAGCAATGCTTTCCTGGCTTCTCTTCCTAGCTCCCTGTGCCTAACCATGGTGGCTTGATCTCTGCCAACTTCCAGTTTTGCTCACAGTCATCTTTGATACCTCTTTTAATCAACAGCAGACTGCTCATCCCTTTCTCCTTGTGCATTGTCTGTTGCTGAGTCTAAGTCAGCCACCACGGTGCAAGTGTGCATGTTCTTCTGTCCCCTGGGTGCCCTGAAGGTTGTGCTCTGTTCTGGGGACACCCTCAGGCTCAGGACTCCTCTGGCTCACCCAAAGGCACTGTTCTGTGAAGAGATAGATGGTGTCAGGTCCTCCTGCTTTTGACACTAGTGATCATGGATGCTGCACATTGAGATCCACTAATTCACAGGAAAAATGAGATGGTGATTTTCTAATACAGTTGTTTAGTTCTCTTTTGTTAGCTGAGCAAATATACCACAGAGCCAGCCCTTCGCTCCTCTGCTGGGGACACCAGGATGCCATACCGAGTGTCCTCACTATGGGTGGCAGCGGCTATTTCACCAGTTTCCCTACATTTCAATATAATGTCTTTCCAGCTATACACTCAGTGCCCTCCGAGTTTTGCTTCAATGTCATTATTGATTGATCTGGACCCACGAGATGGGTTTCAATCAGCACAGCGCTGATCCTGCAGATTAAACCATCTCATACCAACGGCTCTTCTTTTCTTGGGCCCAAGTGGGCAGCTTCCACTCTCCACAGCTTAGGAAGGTCCTAGTCCAGTGCTACCCTGGCCCTTGGCTGGTGAGTGTGCCAGGGTCCCAGCTCCCCTTAGCATCTCTGGGTGATCAGTGCCACCCTAGGCAAGGCATCTTGGCCCAGACCAGGCTGCTCAGGGCTGGTGGCCACCAGAGCCACCACCCTCCATATTATCCAAGCATATCCCTGATTGGCCAGCTCAGTGCTCTGCTTGTGTGGGATCTGGGGAAATGCAAACAGCAGGCTGCTGCCAGCCCCGCCTCCCAGCTCCAGCTCCGGGCTCTCTTTCCCTTCTTGTCTGTCATCAACTGTAAGTCGCTGCCTATTGCTTGACGCTTGTCCTAGTTTTGTCCCAGTTAGAAGCAAAATGTCCTGTTTTCTCCCCAGAGTGCTCTTACAGTGCGTGGCAGCACATCAGGACACAAAGTGAGCATTCTACAGGGAAGAAGCGAGCACCCTTGCAGGAGTACTCTGGAAACCATGCAAGTGTGCTCTTTAAACATCCCTGCATCACAGGATAGGTGTCTGTTGAATTCCATTTTAGGAATAAGAGCTATTTTTTAAAGAGGTAACTGCTTGCCTGAGAGCAAATGAAAGGGATACAGCCAGATGCATGTTCCAGAACTTGCATTTTAATGAGGTGTTCCCTGCCTGCTCTTGGAGCAGGCCACCATGGAGCCACCTGTGGCTGGCAGTGCCCTTGCAGTGTAGACACAGGGGAGGCAGGGTCATATCTGCCCTTGGGGTCCTGTCCCAGTTCTAGGAATGTGGGTGTGATACATGGGGTGGCAGCTCAAAGAAAGCCACCAAAATCAACAGCCTGTACTTTTCTACATGGGCTGAGAAGTATGACTTTTATAATTTTAGACACCTTTTCATAAAAGCATGTTCTGGTTTGGATCATAATGGCCCCCCAGCAGCTCATACATGAAGGTGTGGTTCCCAAATCATGGTGAAGGGACTTCTAGGAATCAGGGCTCCATGGGAGGAAATCGGGTTTTTCAGGTGGCATCTATGGTGATGTCAGAACCTAGTGGCTGCCTCTCCCTCTCCCTGTCTCTCTCTCTCTCTTCTCAGGTGCTGGGAAGCAGACACAGTCCTAGTGCACACTTCTACCATACTGTGCTGCCTAGTCCACAGGCCCAAGCCACCATGTACTGAAGCCTCCAACTCAGGACTCACAGGACAGCAAAGGTGGAGGAGGGTGGGTTTCAGCTCCTCCTGCCTGCTGAGGGCCAGGTCCTGTCAGAGTCCAATTCACAGGCGAAGGGGATGAAGAGTGGCAGCCACCAGTACCAGCACCATTATAGCAAAAATGGTGACAGCAGGCAAAGGTGGGCATTAAACAACTGGACTGCAGCTAATGACGGACTCAGTCCAGTTCCTGAGCTACTGGCTACTCAGTTCTATTTGCCTGCAAACAAAGTAAAAGAGGCACTTTTGGCAAAAGGAAAAAGTTCATCAAATTTAGGCAGACTCAGAGGAATGGGGCTTACATTGGTACAAACCAACGTCTCCATGTGCTAGGTGCACTGGGCCTCTACAGTGAGAAGCCAGGGCAAAAGGAGAGACCCTCCTGGCCAGGTAGTTTCTCCAGGCCCTTCCTGGTGGGACAAAAACTGGGCAGCGACCTTCTGTGCCAGCTCCTGTGTGTCCCTTCTGCCGATCTGGACAGGAGAGGAAGGGGCAGAAGTGATTCCCTAGACTTGAGTGTGTTTGGAGAGGTCACCTGTCTCTAAAGAAAAAACCCTCTAACTTTCAAAGCCCACTTCACCCTGCTGGTTTTTTCAGCTCAGATGGACTCCCAGGAGGGATCTGAGTAACGAGCAAGGCTGCAGAAAATGACCGAGTGACCGCTTCCTAATCCCAGGCCCCGCATGCGGGTGCAGCTCTGATGTGGGGAGGTCGCACTGGGTGATCCAGGTGGCCCGGGCTAACCACAAGTGGGCCCGGGTGTGGGAGAGGGCAGCAGAAGAGTCAAAACCAGAAATGCAGCATCACTCAAGAGACCAGAGTGGCCCAGCTGGGTGTGGAGCCAGGGAGGAGTTGAGATCCTGAGGACCCGGCAGCTGACAGCCAATGGGGCTGCCTGGAAGAGGGACAGAGGCAGGTTACCCTGAGCCTCCAGGGGACCCAAGGGTAAGACTCCATTGGCCTGGATGTAGCCCGGTGGGACCCATTTCAGCCTTCCGGGCTCCGCGTGGGAAGGAGTTGAATCTGTGTTGATTTAAGCTCCCGAGTCTGTGGAAATGAATGCAATCTGTCACTTGCCTCAGCCATCAGAAAGACACTCTTTAAAAACTATGCAAAATGACAGCAACCAAAAACTATGTGGTCTCCACTGTTCCTCTACCCAGAGTAGCTGTAATACAGAAAAATGCAAAACTCAAGCCTGAAGTCAAACCAGTGAAGAAAGTGAATTCAAATGTTATTGTTACGGAAATTAGCATAAACCCACCCATCTAAGGACTTGTCAGTTTTATTCATTTTTTTCCTAAGAAACCTATTTTGCTGATGTGTTCTATGGTTTTTCTGTTTTCCGTTTATTTCTGCTCTGAGGTCTATTTTCTTCTCTCTGCCACCCTGTGTTTCCTTGTTCTTGCTCTGATTTCTTGCACTATAAATTAGGCTGTTTGTTTGAGAGTCCTTTTTTATTATGATGTGGGTGTTTATCACTACAAACCTCCCCATTAGTGTTGCTTCTGTTGTACCCTATAGGTTATGGTAAGTTGTATTTATGTTTTCACTCATCTCAGGATAATTTTTAAATTCCCTTCGGTTTTCTCTTTGACTCAATGGTCTTTTAAGAGTGTGGCATTAGTGCCTATGGATTTTTCTTTCTTGTTTATTCATTTTTCTTTCTTTTTTCACAGCTTTTATCCATGCACTCTGGTTATACAGATTAGTGAGTTTTATTTAGGCAGGACTGCATGTTTACAAGCATACTTTAACAAATGCCCTCGCCAACCCCAGGTCCATGCCTCCCCCCAGTTTCACATGTGTTGGGGGGTCAATGTGTATAATGTACTTTGATCATATTCGTGTCCTCATTACTTGCCCTGTGGCCCCTTTTGTGATCTTTCTCTATGTACTTGCTGCTATTAGTTTCCAGACTCATTTCACTGTGGTCAGAGAGATTCTTAATACATTTTGATTTTCTTTAATTGTCCGAGACTGCCTTGTGACCTGACATGTGACCGACCCTGGAGAATGCCCTGTGTGCACTTGAGAAGAATGTCCCTTCTGCTGGGCGACAGGTCCTATGTGTGTCTCCTGGTTCCATTTGGTCCATCACTCAAGCTTGCTGTTTCTTCACTGCTTTTCCACCTAGATGTCCTGTCTACCCCTGGAGGTTGGGTATGGAAATCCACTGTTGCACTGGTGTCTGTTTCTACTTTAGGGTGTGCAGATGTGTGATTATTACTGAGGTGGTTAGATGTTGGGTACACACATCTCATGACTGGTATAGCTTCCTGCTGACTCTTTGTTACTACACAGTTACCTTCTTTGTCCTTAGAGATATCTTCGAGGTGAATTCTGCTCAGTCCAGCACAGGGTGGCCTCTCCTGCTGACTTCTGGTTGCCACTTACATGGATGGTCTTTTTCCTTCACCTAGCTTTTCCACCATGAACTTCCTTGAATCTAAAGAGACTTTCCTGTTGACAGCATGCAGGGGGCTCTTGTTCCTGGTTTTCTGTTTCACCACTGTGCATCTTCATGCTGCAGAGCTCAGTCCATCTGCAGTCCATGTTGGCCAGGACAGAGCTGCCATCCGTCCTATGGCTGCGCCTGCCTGTCCTGCTCCGCTGTCCTGCTCCTCCCAAATTTCATAGCCATTTGGATGGATTGCTTTTTATCCCTGTCTCTTTTTTAATATTTTTTATTTATTTAATATTCTTTATTATTTAATATTTTTAATATCTAAGTGCTAATTTAAGAAGGTATTTGATCAGATAGTGCCCACCTAGATAAGTCAGGATAACCTTCCCGTTTCACTTCTTAATCACATCTGCCCAGAGCCTTTTCCCAGGTGAGGCATGCACGTGGTTCCTTCTGACAGGTGCTCATTCTACCTGTGGCAGATGTGAGTGGAGATGCACCTCAATGGTGGGCAAGAGGGTAAGCATTGTGTAGTTATTAGCTCTCAGTAAATTTGTTTGAGACTCATTGCATTTCAAGCAATCTCCCTGGGAATGTTTGTGCAGAAATTAGCAAATTGAGTCTAAGTTTACTTGGGATTGCAAAGGAACTGTATGAGTCCAGAAGCAACTTAGAAATGAAAGAGTAAAAGGTTCAGGGTCTCTGTGGACAGTTCTCAAGATTTAACTTTTAGGCAATAAGGAGGCTGAAGATGGGCACCTGGGTCAATAGAACTGAGCAGAAAGTCCAGAGATCGGTTTTTGGCAAAGGCGCCAAGATAATTTGATGGGAAGTGATAATATTTCAGCAAGTGGTCTGCAAGGAATTTATATTCATATACAAAACAGTGGCCCACAGCCTTTCCATCACCCCAGAGACAACAGTTAGGTTAATGGGTAATGGAGGGAAGTGTAAGTGCTGGCCCTTTGGAAAAAACATGGTAGAACCACTTGGTGGCTTGTGTCAGCCAAGACTTCTTATTAAGATATTAGAAACTTGAACTATGCATTTTTAAAATTAATACTTAATAGAAAATTGGGCTTAATAGAAATCAAAATATTTGCTCTTCAAACCCACAAGAAACTGAAAAGGTTAATGGCAGATTGGGAGAAAATGATTGCAAAACCCGCACGAAAGGCTGGTAGAAAGGCCTGTGTCCAGAGTGCGCATGGAGCTCGCAGTCAGTGAGAAGGTGGCAAGAAACACACTTCAGGGATGGGCAGATGCAGAACAGGTGCTGCAGTGAAAAGGATACACGTGTGGTTAATAAACATGTGGAAAGATGCTCGGCCCCATTAGACTTTAGAAGAATGCAAATTAAAGCGATAAGGAGGCCCTGCTTCACATGCACCAGGAGGGTTCAGACTCGAGGACTGGAAACACCAGTGTCACTGAGGATGCGGGGCAATTGGGTCCTTGCACATCGCTGATGAATGCAGAGGGACGGCCACTGTGGGAAACTGCTTTTATACAGCCCGGTGTGCACTCACCATGCAATTAAATTCCAATCCTAAGCATTTATTGAGCAAAAGTGAAAACACACCACCTCGAAACTTGTGCGGGAATATTCAGACAGCTTTGTTCATAACAGAGAGAAGCTGGGAAGAACCCAAATACCCACCAGCTGATGAGTAAATAAACAGACTGTGTGTCTCAATCCTAAGGAATACTCATGGGCCAAAGGAAGTGGGTGAGGATGAACATCACCCTCGTCACCCTCGTCCCACCCAGTGAAGGAAGCCAGGTGCGAGACACCAGCCCCATAGTATACCAAATTGCACATGAAATCTTGACTGTGTCAGAGCAGGGGTGTGGGACACAGGTCAGGGCTCGCAGGCTGGGGTGACTGGAAGGGCACGTGCAACTTTTGAGGCTGTCAGAAAAGTTACATATCTTGACCTTGATGGCAAAGCCCATGCACTGGTACCCTTTAAATATGTGAAACATATTTCAAAAAGGCAAAACCAGGATATATCAACAGAAGGGGGAAAGTAGTAAAATGTGCTTGATTAATCCAAAATAAGGCAGGAAAGGAGGGGAAAGAACAGATGGGCTAAACTGAACATGAAAAGAGAAACTGTAGACAAAGGAAGTCAGGTATCACTTTAAATATAAATGAACTAAATGCTCTAATTAAAAGTCAGAGATGGAACAGATGAAAAGCAAGACTCAATTTTATGCTTTTATAGGCCATACAAATTGAATACAAAGAAGAGTTAAAAGTAAAAAAATATATACAATAGAGACACCATTGACCGATTAATATTCAAAAGGAATTTTAAAAAGTAGTTCCAGAAAAGAAGGAAGAGACGTTTTAAATCGAAAAATAAACCAATTCATTAAAAAATAATGATCTTGAATGTCTTGCATGGCATGGAGAGAAAAGGATAGACAGACAGACAGACAGACAGCTCCTGCTTCAAATACTGGCAGCAAAACATCAGTGGGATTAAAACAGAAAATAAGTGTACAATGACAGTGGGAGGTTTCAACAGTCCTCCTTTGGTAATAAATAGAACATGGATATAAAAATTACAATAATAAAATTAATACAAAAATTATAACAATAAATGAGGTAAGCTGGGCATGGTGGCACACGCCTGTAATCCCAGCACTCAGGAGGTTGAGGCAGGAGGATTGTTGCAAGTCTGAGACCAGCCTGGGCTACAGAGTGAGCTCAAGACCAGCCTGAACTGCATAATGAGACCCTGTCTCAAAAAGACAAAAAAATCAAATCAAATCAGTGGGGTAAGGAAAGCGCCAGGGCACCCTCTGTGCACCAGAGCTGCCTGCGGGTGGGGACGACCTGCAGACCCACCGCGAGCAGACTCAAAGCCTCTGAAGATATGAGAAAGTCCTTGGGACGGAGTGCACAATTTCTGTTTTCCAATCACCAGGGAGTTAAATAGAAATAAATAACAGCATTGTTATGTAAAACACCTCTGAATCTGGAAATTGCCAACTAACTTCTAAATAATTCATGGGTCAAAGAGGGAAAGCACAAAGGGTGTTAGAAAAAAATTAAACAAGATGGTAATGAATATAAAATACATCAAACTTTGGGAGAATGCAGATAACAGGGCTTAAATGTAGATTTATAAAATTTATTTTTAGACTTAAAAATAAGAAATTCATGAATTAAATGATATATAATTCTACAGTAAGGAGTTAGGGAACAAAGCGAATTAAACCTGAGAAAGCCAAACTGAGAGAATAATAAAAATGTCAGAGAAATTCATGAATCAGAAAACACAACAGAGGAAGTGAACAAAGTCAGAGGTGGTTCTGAGAGACTTCTGGGGGAACTGAGGAAGAAAAATAGAAACACAATCACTTGTCAAGAATGTGCTAAGGACCTCACCCTCACCAGCAAGTTCCTGCCTCCCCTTTTCCCGCTCAGCTAGGGGGCGCATGTGCCAGAAGGAGGTGGAAAGAGTAACACAAGGCATGAAAGACCTGAGGAGATCCAGCCCCAAACGCATGCAAACCTCCAAACCTGGATCCAGAATAAACCTGTCCTCATGTGGGTTGAGTAGGTCAGGTATTCTGTTACAGCAACAAAACGATTTCTCACCCAACATCTGTGATCAAAACGGTAACAACAAAAGCAGAAGGAGACAGCAATCACAGGAACACCGTCTTCAGTCCACAGTGGGAGACTCGGCGGGAAGGCTGCAGCTTTCCCCACCCCCGGTTATATCGATAAGATTAAAATGAATCCCACCAAATCCAAGCAGAACTTTTTGTAGAAATTTACAAGTGGATTCTACAATACAAATAAAAACGGGACATGGGGAGAGGGATACAGCTCAGAGGCACAAGTGCCTGCCTGGCAAGTACAAGGTCCTGAGTTCAATTGCCAGCACCAAAAAACAAAAAAACAGATCTCAGAAAACCCAATGAGTCTGCAAATATTCCTTCTTTATACACCTTCATCTGCAAAAGCCCGGCTACTCTGGCCTCTGTCCGGCTCATGGGTGGGCAGCTCCTGGCAGCAGAGAAAAAAGGCCACCAGGACGGGCTGTGCCTGCCATCAGGACAGTGCTCCGGGCAGAATGAGGGCTCCAAGGTCCCACGGCTGTGGACAGAGAAGGGTGCAGAGGACCATGGTCGTGCAGTCCACTCAGAGCCTACCGTCCATCTCCAGCCTGTGTTGTCCAGGGAAGCTCAGTGAGGCGTCCAGGCCTGGGTCCAGCCTTTCTCCCAGTTGCCTATCCATACTATCACCATGGCAACTGCATCTCCCACAAAGCCCTCGGCCTCCTGGGAACATGGGAAGCCTCTCTGGCTCTGATTTCCTCAGAGGCTCAGCCTTTGCAATGGCAAGAGGGATGGAGCAACAAGAACCATCCTCATCCTTGTCCTCCTGGCCATGTGGAGAGGCCTGGGCTCAGCCATCCCCGTGGAGCTGTGGCCACTCAGTGCCCTGAAGAGCCCTTTCCTCCCCAGTTATGCCCTCTGGGAGGACTGGACTGGTGTGTGTCCCAGCCAACGCCCATCTCAGCCTTAGCTGCTACAAGGACTTCCTGTGCTAGCCTCTCCAAGGCCAGCACACCTGGAGACTGAGGTCCTCATCCCGCCCACAGGCTGCAGATGGACAGGGAGCCTGGAGTGCTGCCTGTGTACCTGCCCCGCCTGTCTCATCACCGCAGCTGCGGTCCCCAGAGGTGCTCTAATTCAGGGCATGGTGGGTAGAAAGGGTTTCATTTTCCAAGAAGCAAGAAAGATGCAATACTGAAAGAACGTGGGGGATGGCTTAAGAAAGGCAGCTTGCTGCAGCATGCAGGGAGGTTTTACTTTGCTTTCTGCCAGGAGGGATCTCAGTCACCCTCCTGCCTTTGACCCATTCTCTTGCCCATCTGCGGAGTGCAGTTTGTCACTGGAGCCACACCCAGGCTGAGAATGCACCGTGCACCTGGCACCTGGCCCACTGCCATGGGCCTTTGTCCTGCAGGCGAGGACTCCTCAGACAAGCCCCTGTCTGCTTCCTTCAGCATCACTCTCCCCACCGGCCACCCACCAACCACCGCCCACCACAGGCTGCCGTGCTCAGGGTGGTGGTGGTGGTGACAGCAGGCACCTGGGTTGCCTTCCTCTGCCCAGAACCAACCAGGTCCTGAGTCCATGAGCAGGTGCTTGGGAGATCACCTGTTTGATGTCTCTGCCTTATGCAAGGACTCCAGGTTATGTCCGCAGAAAGGGGTGGGGCTGCCACTTCCAGATCCTGCTCGGGTGTGCGTGGTTAGTGGCCCTTGTGCACATGGGTGGTATGGTGCTCATTCTGGGGAGGTGGTGGGGAGGAACCAGGTGTGCCCAGCATGGGGATTCCGAGTGAGGGGACAGAAATGGCCACAAGGCTCTCACAAATGACCAGGGGCCAAGCACCTTCCAGAGCTGGCAGGGACAGGAGGCACCTGGCGCCTCCTCTCCACAAACAGAGTGTGCTGCTGCCACAGTCACCACTCACCGCTCTTGGCCTCAGCACAGGTGTCCTGGGGAAGTGCAGGTGACGAAGCCCTGTCCAGAAAAGGGCACGCTCAATGCTATCCCAGAGGGGAGGAGGATCTTACTCAGGACTTTGTGCAGGGCTGGGTCTGCACTAGGGAGGGAGCCGAGCTCTGACCAGGGCAGGGACATGGGACCCATAGGCAGTAAGGATGGGGAGGGTCCTGGTCAAGGGACAACAAGGACCTTAACATCAAGGGGGTGAGAACCTCGATCTGATGCATGGGGCAGAGGGACTGTGGTGCACAGCTCAGAGCCCTCTGGTCATGCTGGGCCTCCAGGCCCTGCGTCCCTTGGGGTCCACACCACCCAGGGCTCCCAGGTCAGTGCCAGAGCCTCAGCTTCACCTCTGTGAAGTGCAGCAGGATGTGGTCACTCTGTTTCAGTGGCCACATGCAGGTGATAGGCCATGGCCAGGTTGGTCCTCTGCCACCAGGGCAGGGTTAGAGCCCATTGTGGGCCATGACAGAGGGAGAGCCAGAGGACTGAGACCTGGTGTTGTGGCTGGGACACTTCCTGTGCTGTCCTCATAGGGGCTGCCTAGGAATATGAGCTCCGCACTGCCCACGGCTACGTCTCCACCCATTGTGGGGACACATGGTGTGCACGCATGCCATAAGAGGGGCCCTTGGGCTCAGGCCTGGGCAGGATTAATCATCAGCCCTGCATGGACATGTGTAAATGCTCTGCGCTCCCAGCCCGACAGCTGTCAGGCTGAGCCTGAGCCTGAACCATCTGAAGACCTCTGCCAATGGCGGGAGGATGGTTTGTGGCCCAGCACTCTGGCACTTGGTGCTTGCAGAGCTCTGTGCTTGGCAGACTTTCAGAGAACAAAATGTTAATTGCAAGGCTCCGGCGCAGCCCAGGCCTGCCTAACAGCCCCGTTCGGGAGGAGCAATTAGCGGTGAGTTAATGCAGGCTCCAAGCAAACATCCAGCCCATTGATGATGGCTGAGCAAGAGCGGTGTTGCTGTCTGGGTTATTAGGTACAGGAGCAGACTCTGGCCCTTGGGTCTCCTCAGCTTCACCAGCAGGCCATTGGCCTAGCCTGGCACTTAGTGAGAAGAACTTGGGCTCAGTCAATAAGTCTGGCTCTGGCCAGTGTGATTGGGACCTGGTCATAGCCGCATGGACATCTGCACCTTTCCCTTGACAACCCAGGGGTCCACATGCTCCCCACGGCCATCTTGAGGCAGAACCCCGGGCGCTGCCACTGCTTCCTGCAACCTCCACACCAGGAGCTTCTGGGGACCCTTCTGAGAGCCTGGGGATCGGGGCTTCTCAGAGCAGCTCACAGGGCCAGTGAGGGGTGGGGCTTCCACCCACAGACTTCCTGCAGCATGGGCTTCGCCTCTCCTCCTCCACGCCCCTGTAGTCAGGTGGAGACAATAGTGCGGGGTGGTGGCACCAAAGTCCTGAGCACTGAGCCCTGGAAGCCCCCACACAGAGTCCTACACAGCTCAGCGGGGGAGCAAGCAGCATCCAAGTGCAGGAGTCCAGGAGTAACACCGGCTAAGAGAGCACAGATCTTGTGGGGATGTGCGGGGTGACGGAGGAGGAGGTGGTGTGATCCATGGGGTCTGGGCCACGGCTCCTCAGGGAGGTCGCTGGGCGGTGTGCCACCCATGCCACCCTCCAGGCGAGGCTGCTTCCCTGGGGCCCATGTGTCTGTGGTGGCTGAGAGCTGCTGTGTCCTCCTGGCTCCTGCCCTGGGTCGGTGGTCCCCTCACCAGCACCCCCTGCTCCTTGATCTCAGGCTCCCCTCTAGAACTGTGAGAAGTCAATTCTGGATGTTTCCAGGCTGGCAAGTGAAAAGAATGCTTGCTGCTGAGAGATGCTGGGGTTTGGGACACCATGCAGCATCACCACACCCACAAGGGCTTCTGCAGGGGGCCTGGGTGGGGGCTCAGCCCTGGCTGTGGAGCAGTCCCTTTGTGCCCGCCAACCACTGTCAGACTGATTTAGGGGTGGAAAGATGCATCTGGCCAGGAGCAGGTACAGAGCCGTGCAGATCCTGCATGGCAACCACTGCCTCCCTTGGCCACCTGTGACCCCTGTGTGCTCAGCCATGTCCCTCTTAGGGCTACCTGCTTAAGCCATAGCCTGACCACCCCACCATGGCCTCAGCAGCAGCCATCAGCCCTGCTTGGGGGACTCAGAGACGCTCCTCCGCCCTTTGTCCCATCTCAGAGCTCAGCTCCCCTGTTGTGGCCCTGGCCAGTGACAATGGAAAGGGAGGGGACAAGCAGACCCACAGCCCGGCTCCCTGCCATGGAGGCTGTGCTCACACTGCAGTCCCTTGTGGGTCAGTCAGAGCCTGGGGCTGACGAGCAGCCACCATCATAGAAGTGACAGTCACCACTCCAGAGGGCACAGAGAGATGCTCGCCGTCTTGCTCTGATGCTCAGATGCTCAGCACAGGAGTGGGGCCTGTCACTTCCGCTCAGGGCTGGTGGAACGGAGGGAGGCACATGGCCCCATGCAGACACGGCTGGGAGCTTCATTCACCCAGGCATGAGCGGGGAGCCCCGGGGCAGGACTGGCACGCAGCCTTGTCCAAACACGGTCCACACCTCTCCCTGCCTGAACTCGGGGGAGGTGCCTTGTCCTACACTGCCACGGCTTTGAGCCCTGTCCTGGTCTGTCCAGAAAATGAGGTGTGGCTGCTAGGACAGTGTCTTAGACTTTAAATGATAACAAACATAACTGGAATGGGCTGGCAAGGACTCAGACTCCTTGGCAGGTGGACACAGGAGCAAGTATGCAGGAGACAAAGAGCTCGGAGCACTGAGGCAGGATCCCTAGAGACCGACTGGGAGCACAGAGGAGACAGAACAGTCAAGGGTGGCTGGGCAGAGGGCACATTCTGCCAGCTGCAGCCACTCTGGGGGAGGAGCTGAAGGCTGGGGTCAGAGGCCAGGCCTGGGGATTCAGTGAGGGCCTGCCTCAAAATGTAAACAGGTGGGCTGTGGGTGTGGCTCCAGTGTCCCCAGTGCTGCATGCATGCACACGCTCACACACACTCACACACGCATACATGTGTGCAGCACCAGGAATGTATGAGCATCTTCTGTGGTTGAACTGCACTTGCACAAGTTGGGATAAAAAATTATAAAGTAAAACAGGAAGAAGGGAAAGAAACCTGCTTCAGGGTGATATCCACTAGGTGCTGCCCAACACTCTGGCCTTTCCCTTTGGAGCTGACACCCGTGGCGGTCCTCAAGTCCACAATGCCCCAGGGGAGAATTTGGGTCAATCAGAAGTCTTAAATCTGGAACAATCCTGGATGACTCCAATCTGCAACCTCCAGATGACCCTGCTGAAATAGACTTGAGACTTCAACCAATCCCAGCTGATTTTGTTCTGTAGCCAATCCCTGATGACTGTACCCTGTCTTGCTTGATATTCTGACCAATCCCAGATGACTCCACCCTCCTGCCTTGCTATGTAAGCAGTGCTCCCTCACATTCCCCAGGCTCGTCAAGGAGGGCTCTGTCCTGTGCACTGACCCTCTGCTATTGCATGAGCAAGCAAAAACACCAAAAGGACACCCAGGATGTGGAGGCAGATTTATTTATGTAGACAGGCTCCAATCAGGATCATTCCCAGAATATCAGGCCCAGATCTCTGGTGGTCTAGGGCTTATATGGGATAAGTAAGCAGGAAGTACAGAAGCACAATGGCTTGTCCATTGGGGATTGGTTAATACAATGTACATCACAGTGACCAGCCATTTCTAAGAGACAGAAGCAATGGGAACTGGAACAGGAACTATTAGCTGGGCAACTAAGAAACTGAAGTGTACTGGCAGGCAGTGGGGTGAGGGGGTGGTGGCGTACTTTTTGTTACACTGCAGCACAGGTCCTAACAAAGCCAGTACTAATGGTGTTGACCAGTGGTGTGGACTGCTTGTAAGGACCAGGGGTGGTAACTGGTTTTAACAGCTGTGTTAACCAACAGAGGCCAACAGCATTTGCAAATGCCAGAGGAGACCTTCAGATAGCCAGGGAGGCTGGACAGCGATTGTTACCTGGTGAGGCATGATGTCCCTGGGGAAGAAGTCAGATGGCCAAACGTTGGGGTTTGGGTTTTCTGTTCTGCTGGATGCAGAAAACCCTGGGAGCCCCTCAGAAAACTCCAGCCTCTGCCCTTCGCAGGAGTCTGTAGAGGTGGCACACCATGGGGCTGCAGCCCACATCAAGGCCAGTGAGAGGTCTATGTGTCCCTGGAGTGTCACCATCCTGGGGCCTCCATGGAAGGAAAGGAGGACACTGGTTCAGGGCCTTGGAACTTCAAGCAGTCACACCCTAGGAGGAGAGGTGGGAGGCCCTGGGGATGCAGGATTTACAAGAATGGTGGCTTCAGGACTGATAAGAATTCTTAGGAAAGGGACTGGATTGGTTCTGTTTAGCTATAAAGGTTGGATCAGAGAGGAAATTGCAGGGAAGCACAGTTCTTCTGAACAAGAGGAGGAATTTAGTAGCCAAGCCCCAGGCAGTGGAACTGGCTGCAGGAAGCAGAAGCAGCCCCCTGCAGAGCTCCAGCCAGGCTGAATGGCCTCACTGGGAGTCAGACGACGAAAGCACTGTATGGTCAGCCAAGCCATGTGTCCCTTGCATTACAGCCTCTGAGGTGGAGCTTCTGACGGTCCTGCCTGCCCAGAGCCACGAGAAGCAGTCACCAGGCCCAGCACTGCAAGTGCGGACTTGCTGTGCCCTGCAGTGGACGGTTAGCGTGGTGTGGGGGACAGAGGGGCAAGAGTGAAGCCAGCACACACTGTGGCTCCCGTGTCTCTCGCCTCACATGGACAAAACAAGAAACCCGAATCTTCCTCGGTGCAGCCCCAGCTCTGCACCCTGCTCTGTGCCGTGTGGGTGGAGAGCTCAGGGCAGGCCTCTGTGTGGGCTCCCGAGGCACGCTTCCAAATACTCAGAAGGCCCCTGGAATGCTCGAAGTCCTCAGAGGGGCCGGGGGGCACTCCTAGTATGGGGCCTGGCCCAGGTCCTGGACAGCAAAGGATGTCAGTGGGGGTGGAACGAGCCTGGTAGTGGTCCCACCTGTGTGTCCGTAGCGTGTCTCATTGTCAGCCACGTGGGACACCTGTATCACCTGTTAAAACATGGAACGTGAGGGAGGAAGCCAAGGCCGTGGGTGCTGCCCATGAGAAGGGCTTTGCTGCCCATGGGGCCAGCAGAGGTAAGCTTGACGGTGAGGTGTGGGAGGAGGATGAGGCCAGGTCCAAGAGAGAAGGAAAAGCCTCCGCAGCACCTCCCCTCCCCCGGGCTGTAGCGGGAAGCCTCCAGCCTGGCGGGGAGTCCAGATGGCGGAGGCGAACTTCTCCATGGGGACCAGGCAGCCCTCACTTTGCTGTGGCTGCTTGCAGAAGGTTCCAGAATCTTTTGTTTTATTAGTAATGAAACGTGAGCCACATTCATAGTGGTGCAAGTTATTCATGAGCCCTTCCACAGACTGGCATCGTGCCATCTAGCCTCGCTGGCATGTCACGAAAGCAAGATGTACTACAGTGCGCGTACACATTGTAGCTCTGTTCCCAGGGACCCCTAAGCTGCACCCAAGGGATGCGCAGAGCCCTGAGAAAACTGCCTTTCAGTGCCCTGGAGCCCTGCGGGCAGGAACAATTCATGATACCTGTTCACAGTCTGGGTCGCCGTCATCCTTCACCCTGGAACCTGATGAGGAGAGGGGGCTCACAGGTCATTTAAGTGGGGAGTCCAGGGCTGAATGGTGGTGCCATGGACACCAGCACCCCTCCTGCCGGTTCCCTTGCTGTGGGCTCCTGACACCGGACCTGGACCTGG
Organism: Dinomys branickii; assembly: GCA_004027595.1. Classification (NCBI taxonomy): domain Eukaryota; kingdom Metazoa; phylum Chordata; class Mammalia; order Rodentia; family Dinomyidae; genus Dinomys; species Dinomys branickii. The sequence goes on along the minus strand of PVLD010000589.1, from coordinate 236,477 downwards.
TTAGGCTGCAAGAGGATCCTGAGACCTACCTTTCAAAGAGCAGCTCTGAGCACTGAGTGTCCCTGTCCCCAGAGCTGGGTTCTGAACTCTCCTCAGAGGCAGTGATGTCCCTGTGGGCCTGGGGGGTGGCACAGCAGGTCCTGTCCTGTCTGTCCTGGCCAACTCCAGCAGGACGAGACCTCTCAAGCCTGAGGTTCTCAGAGGAGCCAAGGGGACACTTATAGCACGGAGTCTGGCCCAGGTCTAGGATTGCAAAGGACCTGTGTATCAGTGGGGGTGGAATGAGCCTGGTAGTGGTCCCACCTGTATGCCCATAAGTGTCTCAGTGCTAGTGATGTGGGACATCTGTGTCACCTGTTAAAACATGCAACATGAAGGAGGAAAGCTGAGGCCATGTGTGCTGCCCATGAGGAGGGGTTTGCTGCCTGTGGGGCCAGCAGAGGGTGAGCCTCAGTGCAAAACTGGTGTCTCCTCCTGGAGGCCTCAAGCCCAAGGCTGGGATTTGGGTGCTGAGTCTTTCAGGGTTAGGGTGCTGGGAGTGCCTCAAGGAGTAGGTGTGTTAGGGTCATCAGGATGTGACTCTTGGGGCCCTTTGGTGTGTGTGTGTCAAGGATGCATGTCTTATGAATAGCAAGTAAAGTTTATTATTGAAGGACCATCGCCTGTCTTTCCTTCCTTCCTTCCTTCCTTCCTTCCTTCCTTCCTTCCTTCCTTCCTTCCTTCTTTTCTTCTTCTCTCCCTCCCTTCCTTCCTTTTCTCCCTCCCTCCCTCCTTCCCTCCCTTCCTTCCTTCCCTTCTTCCTTCCTTTCTGCTTCCCTCCCTCCCTCTCTCCCTCCCTTTCTTTCTTCCTTGCAGTCATGGGGATCGAACCCAGGGCCTTTGCATTAAGATACATCCCCAGCCCATTTAAAAAAATTTTATATTTTGAGAATCTCACTAAATTGCAAGTTGCCCAGGCAGTGTGTGATTCCCTGCCCCAGCCTCTGAGTGCTGAGTGATCCTCCGAAGCCTTGTAGTGACAGGAGCAGGACACAGCCATGTGTTGGCCGGTCACCTCTCCAGCATTTCTGTTATCCACAGCCAACCACAATCACAGCCTGGAAATATGAAACAGAAATTTCCAGAAATGAGCCTTTCCCAAGTTTAAACAGTGCACCACCCAGCCTGGCATGGGGAAACCTCACTCCCTCCTTCCCTTCACCATGACACGCTTGCCGCTGGCCCCCTCCTCTCTCAGGGGGTGGCCCAGTGATTGGGTCAGCAGTATCAGGACTGCAGTGTCTGCACTCAGGAACCCCAGCTTTACTTCACAGTGGTCCTCATGTGTGAAAGCCACAATGCTGGGTCCTTCCCCATTTTTCTGTTTTATCATTGGTTTTGTTGGTAATCTCTCCTGGTGCCTCTTTTACAGAGTGAGCTTTGTCCTAAGTGTTCACACAGGGGAAAACCTAGCAAGTGTAGCAGGTAGTGCCATCCCTGTCTCTGCACCCATCAGGGACTGGGAGCTCATCCCCTTGCAGAAAGGGGGCAGAGGTCATCATGGGTCTGTGGTGGGGAGAGGGGGGAATATGGGTCTGTGATGACCAGCACCTTCAGCCTGAGGGGCAGCAGCATTTGTCTCACATGGTCAGACCTCAAAAAGCTGGTCACAAACAGGGAGCTATTGGATCAGGGTTTCACAGCCTCAATCCTGCCCCATGAAGGGTAGCACCAGGCTGGCCGGGGCTCCCTCTCTCCACTGGGCTGTTACTAATCAGTCACCTCAGAGACCGCCTGGCGGTGGGTCTTTGGGAAGTAGGGCCAGGTTAAGGAGCCAAGGAGATCATTATCAGAGGGAAGGGTGTCCTCAGAAGGAGCCTGGTTAGCACCCACTTGGTGGGATTGCAGCATGGGGGATGGTGAGGAGGAGCAGGGTGTCCACTTAGGCTTGGCTGAGGTAGGATTCGACATTAATGGCATCGTTAAGGCCATGTACCTGTTATGGTTGGTACATTGTGTCAACTTGGGGAATCTGGAGGTTTAACTGAGTGATTCAGCAGGAAGCCAGGGTGCTTTGTACACATCCTGAGCCTGTGGAAGAGGAAGACGTGGAGACTGTGTGAGAGCTACACACCCCCTGAGTGGGGGTAGCCGGTTTACAATGTAAGGGAGGGAAAGAGGGCTGCTTGCAGTCATTCCTCCCTTTTGCTGGTTGTTTTGCTGTGCTCTGCTGCCGTGAATGTTTGCCCTCTGCCATGTGCCAGTCTGCCTCTGGGCCAGCCAAGTATGGACTGAAGCCTCCACAAACTGTAAGCTAAATAAACCTTTCCTTCCTTCATTTTGGGTGTTGGGTGTTTTGTCTCAGCAAGGAGTACCCCATGGGCCTTTGTGCACAGATATTAATGTGGGCCATTTCTGGAAGCTGCTGGGTTGCTGTGTGAAGAATACCAGTCACCCAGGTGACCGCGACGTGCTGGCTGCCCGGGTGCCAGCCACTGGCTGGTGGGCGCTGTGGGCCAGAAGGGAACTGGCTGGGGGCTAGTTGCTAACGGCAGATGTTCTTCCAGAAGTCTTTTCATGTCTAACTCCATTCTCAAGGCAGCAGACCAGAGGGGGCAGTCAGGAGGCCGGACTTTGCCTGGGGTCTGTGGTCTCTGCACCACGGACAGTGGGGTGCATGCCTGTTTCCCTTTGGTGCACGAGCAGAGCAGGACGTGTGAGGCTCAGGTGCCTGATTAATCCCTGTGCCCAGGGCTGGCGCAGACTGATTCGATCCTGGACGCCCAGTGCCGGGGAAGGGAGGGAAACACGTCCATCTCTCACATTCAGGGGAGAACAGCCAACAGGCGCAGGAGGGTAGAGTCACTCACCACGGGGACACAGACTCTAAGCAGGGGACAAGATCCTGTCTCCAGTCTGGTATCTCTGTGTGTCAAGGGACAGGTGTGACTGTTCCTCAGAGTGAAGTCCCCAGCCTTGGCTCTCCTGTCCCCATGGTTCTCAGGTCCCAGCGCCGAGGCCCCACCCACCCATCAGCCCCAGACAGGATCCAGCTGTGGAGCACAGGGGGAGGTGCTGATGCCTGCTGTGAGGTTACTCTGAGGCCATCAGCCTGCAGGGATCTTCGCCGTACTAGCTGGACAATGGGACACCCAGTCGCAAGGTGGGCACAGGACGGCCCACAGGACAGGAGAGTGACTTGCTGAGGAAGCCACCAGGGAGCCACAGGACCAGGAGAGAAGTCCCACAAGTGCTCCAAACAGCGTCCAGATCAGGAGAGCTGAGGGGGAACACAGAGCCGTGAGGTCAGGGGTACTCTGGGCAGGTGCCTGGACCCAAGGCCGCACATCACCTGTCCCTGGTCACAGAAGGTGCCAGTCCCATGATGTGCTGATGTGGACACTGGCTTCAGCACGTCTGTCCCATCTGTGATGGGGCTGGCAGCGCAGCATGCAGATGGGGAGAGTCCACCACACAGACGCATTGTGCACAAGACTGGCCAGCACGCTGCTGCTACCCCTGCGTGTCGTGGCCTCGGTGGTGTCAGAATAAGGAGGAAAAGCCAGCAGCTCATTTGCCTCCATGGCCTGCTGTGTGGCACGCGGGGGGCGGCCTCCCAACGCCTGGCTGAACGTCCTGGAAGAGGCTCTACTCCGGCTCCTGTCCCCAGCAGACAGCCTCAAGGGCACCCCAGGGGCTGCACAGGGAGGGTCATTGACTCTGCATCCAGTGACCCCTCACTCATTGTCTCTGAGTCCCTGGGGTGGGAGGCACACCCAGAGTAACAGTACACGTGGCTGGGGCGCCATGGAGTGGGACTGGGAGGACGTCCTGGGGTTGGAGCACATGAGGCCAGGCCAGATGCCACCCATACAGATGGTCGTCTGAGAGGGGATACTATGAACCTCACTGGGCAGTTGCAGCTGAGGTCTGAGGGGTGATGCAGGCAATGTCTCCCCAGGGAGCAGTGCCAGGGTGGGCTGTGACCATACCAAGGACGCCACCACCTGCAGGGGCTGCCAGGACCATACAGGAGACAGAACCCACCGGATCCCTTGTCCTCGCCAGCCTGGGTCTCTTCCCGTCCATCCCGGATGCAGAGTCACAGCCCCACCATCATCATCACGGATCCCGTAAGTAACAGCTGAGTGCAAGCTGGGCACAGCAGAGGTCCATTCTTCTGCTGGTGTCTGGGCAGGTGCCTTCCTCAAGGGGTGGAAGGGTCCCTGGCTGTCTTCAGACCCCCAGAAATGATGAGTGGGGCTGCACCTTTGGGGCACAGTGGGTGGGCACAGAAGGGAGCCTCCCATCTATGCACACAGGAACAGGGTGCTGACCTCACCCTTCACCTCCTTCAACACAGCAGCTGCCTCTGTCCCCCTGCTGGGACCTGTTGATCTTCACCCTGCCCAGTGCCACCTCACTACCCTGTCCCCATAAGGGGCCCCGCTCAGCCCACATTGCTGTTGGCACCTGATTCAGCTTTCTGGTGACCCAGAGCAGATTGCCCAGACTGTACCCTTGGCTTCTGGGCTGGTCATTAAAATCCCATCAAGCTGGCCCTGGGCCGGACTGTCCCCTAGATTCCCCTCCTGCCCATGTGCCTTGGCTCAACCTTCCTGGGTCTCACTGTGGCTTGGGGACGCGGGGACAGAGAGGTGTGGGGCGGGAGAGGTGGGTGCAGCAGCTGTGTAGGGGCAGTGTGCAACATGAGGCTCTTCGGCCCCGCCGCTGCCCCATGGGGCTCCTGCCCCGGAGCTCGCTCTGCCGCAGTCCCTACAGCTTTGTGGCTGCTGGCAGGCACCTCGACCTCCAGTCTCTGTCTCTGTGCTCCGCGGCCTCCTCTCCGCCATATGCCTGATAGTCAGGTTTTCTCTTTCCTCTCGTTGATAATCCAGGACGATTCCTCTTAATATCCTCAGCTGAGCCGTATCTGCAGACTGTTTACCAAATGCAGTCACTCTGACAAGTGCAGGGGGCTAGGAAGTGGGGCCCCATGCGACCTGCCACAGGGACCTGCTCCCCCATGGGGGCTTCCAAGTGGTGTACCCCGTGTCACTGTCCAGTGGGAGACCTGCCTGTCTCCTTCCCTTCCAGCTGCTATCTGCCGTCTCAAGTGGCCTCCTGTCCCACAAATCTGCCAAGGCTGCCAAGGCCTCTTCCAGGGCTCAGACTTTGGAGCTGAGCTTCCAGCCCTAAGGACCCGGCCTCCTCCCACCCCACCAAGGGCCCCATTCCCAGCGAGTGCACAAACCCATTGTGAGCAGCACAGGGTGGAGGGCACACGGGCAAACCCTGTGGTGAGTAGCGTCCGTAACCCTCTTGAGAAGGGGACCCTACAGGCCAGGAGGAGACCCCTCTGGGGTCACTGGTGAGGCGCTGGCCATGGCCCATTAGCATGCTCTGCTCCAAGGGTCTGATTGAATGAGGTTTGGGGTTGGCTTCACTGGTTATTGTACTTTTTCTATTATTTTATTGTGCAAATTCCTAGTAGGCTCAGCAGAATCTGGAGGCAAACTGAGCAGCTACTGTGAAGTGTGAAAAATTACCCTCGACTAATGCAATCAAACTATTTGCTTATGGGATTAGGGGATGGAAATGAGGCCTCGGGCTGGCAATTTGGCAGCGGACTGCGGTCACCTTCCCGGGCTGCTGCAGCCCTGGCAGGGAGCTGTGATTCCTGACTTCAGGCTGGGCAAGGCTTTCCGCCCCCATCAGGGCAGACACCAGGTCACTTTTGCAACGTTGACAAAACCGTTCATTATAGCACTGGCGGTGCAGTCCTGGGGCCAGGCAGGGCGGTTGGCAGGAGAAGCATCACGTCCATCAGTGTGTCCTTTCACCCAGCAGATCTGACTCATCTGCCCCAAACCCAGCACCAACCTACGTTCAGGCAGGAGAGGGGAGACAGGAAACTTCTGGGAGCGAGGTCTGCTGTGATGAGTGACCCCATGGATTCTGGGGTCTTGGAGGCCAGAGCCAGATCCTGTGGCCTTAGGCCAGAGCTGAGCTCAGTATATCCCCCATCATGTGGGTCTCCCTGCCCGTGTGATAGAGCTGCCATGGGATATCAAACAGCCCAGTGCCCAGGCCACACCCAAGACCAGTAAGATGTAAACACAAGGCAGGGGTCAGTGTCTCAGCACTCTTCAGATGTCTCCCCAGCCAATGCTCCTGGGTCTCACTGAGGGTGGGGACAACCCTTGGTGCTGCCACACATCCTCTGGCCAGAGCCCAGCAGCACAACTCTGTTCCAGTGGTTTGGGCAACAGCCCTGGCATCTGCCAAGGCCTGCAAGATGTCCCCTGTCCAGGGGGTGACCTTTGAAAATGGGCCAAGCATGGCAAAATAAGGCTGTGTCAGTGACCAAGTTCCTGGGCTCTGTGAGGCATGGGAATATTCTAGAAGACACGGGGATGTTTTAGAAGACGGCCAGAGAATTTGAGGTAAAAAGTCACAGTGCTGAACTTACCATGCAAGGCTCTGCCCACAATTCCATCGACAGAGGTAAAGATATGGCAAGATATGACCAACTGGGGAACCTGGGCACATGGAAGTGGATGTGCATTATGCTTCTCCTGAAAATTCCCACCCCCTCTGAAAGGTTTTCTCATTTGTTTGATTGTTTGTTGTAGAGGTCGGGTCTCACTATGCATCTCAGGCTGGCCTTGAACTCAAAATCCCCTTGCCGGGCCTCTGGAGTGCTGAGACTGCAGGTGCGCACCACCACACCAGGCAGAAATGTTTTAAGATAAGAAAGGTACAATAAATACTGTGAAAGGGAAAGAAACTTCAAAAGGAAAGAACATCCCCCCCTGGGATGGGCACAAGGAGAAGGCAGGGCTAAATATATATGTACACGCAAAGTAGATAATTGTACTACTAATTTCTTTTAGTTCATTGAAAGGGACAATTAGTATTTGTATTGTTTGATCAATCTTGCATGCCTGTATCTTGTAATCTGAGCAACTATGTTGAAGATAACAATATGCAACATAACCACTGTTAATTTCCTATCATCTTGTTTTGAAATCCTGCACTATTCTTTTTTCACTTTAAAATAAAAAAAAATGGTGGGAAAGATGCCTCAAGAAGGAATTATGTGAGTATGTAGTGACAGCTGAACATAGCGGGGCCCTGTGAGGTGCTTGTCGGAGCCGGTGCCCACGACAGCAGGGACATCTGTGAGCAGAGTGAAACGGCCTCAAATGCAAGCCTGCGGGGAGCATGGTGACTTGGCCACGAGGTGCAGAGTTTAACTCCTCTCTTCACTAACAGACAGCAAGAAGGGAAACTTCACAAGCGTGCAGATTCAAAGGCCTGTGGAGAGACTGCAACTGCCTCAAAACTGAGAGGCCACGAAAGTTCCTCTTCCATGTACCTGCAGAGCGAGTGCTCCCAAACCCAGCAGGAGCTCAGTCACCAAAGGATCCCCAGCGTGACTCTTAGCTCTCCATGTCTGACTCCCTTCCCTTGGCACTGTGGTCTCAGGTTCTATGCATTTTCCCGCAGATGGCATGATATCCTTGTTTTCCACGGCAGAGTAGTATTCCATGGTGCGCATAGACCGTACTTTTCTACTTCTCCGTTGGCATATGGGCAGCTTGGTGTTTCCAGAGTTTAGCTCTTAGGAATTATGCTGCCATAAACATGGGTCTGCAGGTATCGCTAGGTTATGAAACCTGGAACCTTGGAACCTGGGCAGTCGCATCACAGGGAGATATAAATGTAGGCCTCTGTTATTTGATTCTCAATGCAAAAGTTCTAAGTAAGATGCTAATCAAACGCAGGTGCACCCTGGAGAAGTTTTCAGTGTGATCAACGATGATTTTCCTTGAATGCAAATATGTTTCAAGATTTGGAAAATCTATCCCTGAAATCTCCCAAAGCAATGAACTGAAAGATAAAAGAATTGAACATTAGCACCAATCTTTAGAACTATGAGAAATACATTTTTGTTTTAACTTCCCGCTCTATGATATCCTGTAAATACTGAGTTTTATCTATTAAAAATATTATTGTTAAAACTCTTCTGGAAAAGAAATCTCTAAGTGTAGTTTCATCAGCAAATTCTACCAAACATGTAAAAAAAAAAAAAACAAACAGTTTATAAAGCTCTTCTGAAAAACGTAGTGAGGTAAACATTCCCAAACCGATTTCACAAGGCCAGCTGTACCAAGATTCCCAAAACACACGCAGAGTAAGAATAAAATAACAAGTGTAACATTCCTAATGGATATAGATGCAAAAAGAATTCCTTAATAAAATTCTGGCAAATCAAGCAATTTATAAAATGAATAACACATGATGAGCAAGAAGGTTTCATGCTATGAGTGCAAATCTATTTAAAAATCTGAAAATAACCCAGTGTAACCCATGATACCACCAGGCTAAAGAAGAAATCTAACGGAAAGTCACCTGGACAGACGCAAACAAAACGTTTGACAGAGTCCAACACACATTCGTAGTAAGACTCGCTCAACACATTAGGGACAGGAAAGAGCGACCCCAGCATGATCAGCAGAGACCTGCAGAAATCCCAGGGGTACGTCTTCCTCCAAAGAGAGACGGAAAGCTCTGCCCTAGGAGGCTCATAGCCGAAGACGTCTGACCTCACTGCGTCTACTCAGCCTCAGGCTGGAGCTCTCCCGCCGCTGTAAGCCGAAGAAAGGAAACAAAAACATGCAGGTTATAAGGAAAACAAACTTTCCTATGTGTAAGTAATGTCTGGGTTGTGTCTAGATGTCTCCCCAAAGCCTCACGCGCTCATAGTTGGTGCTCTTTGGAAGTGGCTGCATCTGAGGCCTGTGATATTGGGATTAGGAGTGTGTGATAACTGAATGGGCTTAGCACGGTCCTGGGTGTGGATAATGGGAGACCGTGCTGGGGATGGACGGCACTGTCACCAGACTCTACACCGCAGAATGGAAAGGGAGAGAGGGAAGGCAGGCTTCTATGGCTGCCGCCGCCTCCTGCCTGCCCTGCCGTGGACTGTTCCTCTCTGCGATGCCCTTGTGCCATGCAACCCTGCCTTGGAGCCAGCGCACTGTGGACTGAATCCCCTACATACTGTGAGCTGAAATAACCTTTCCTCCTTTAACTTTGGGTATTGGGTATTTTGTCTCAGCAATGAGAAAAGTAAAAGATAAGATAGATAATATGTTTACCTACATAGAAAATTCTATGCACTCTCCAAAAACCTAAAACCACTACTATGTGAGGTTAGCAAAGTTGCAAAATTCAAAGCAAGGAGTTATTAGAAATTGAACTTTTAAAACTTTGTGAGAGCTCTAGAAGGCAGGGAGAGAGGGAGGGATAGAGACAGAGACACAGAGCTAGAGAGAGGAGAGGGAGAGGCATATTTAAGTGTAAAACTAGCAAAACATGTGCAGAACCTAAACTCTGAAAACTACAAAACACTGATTAAAGAAATCAAAGAAGACCAGAGTCATAGCATGTTCACAAATATGAGGAGTCAGTATATTTTAGATAAAAACTCTCCCTAAATCACTAACATTTAGATAATTCAGTTCGGTTTCTGTCAAAACCCGAACAGGACTTTTTGTTGAAGCTGTTTCCAAACTTATGTGGGCAGAGTCTAAAGGAGGTCAGGTGTGCAATGCCTGTGCGGCCACAGTGGTGAGGAGAGTGCGGTGGGGGCAAGGGCAGGCACCCAGACTGACAGGACAGAGTTGAGGTCAAGGAAGATCCACTTGGACCTATGCTGTAATTCTAGCACTTTGGATGGCTGAGGAAGGAAGGTATCAAGTTCTAGTTCAGCCTGGTGAACTTACCAGTTAACTTATAAAAATAAAAAGAGGAGGTGGCTGGAGATGTAATTCAGTGAAAAGGCCCTGAATTCAACCCCCAGTACTATAAAAAAGGCAAGTCAATAGATACAATATAAAATTGTCACTAAATTGTACATTCACATGCTCAAACTATGCTGCTTTACCTGAACTTCACGCTGTGCATAAAAACCATTTTTATCCAGGTGTGTAACGTGCATGACGGCTCCAGTACAGCAGTGCCTCGGCTCACAAAATTTGTTCCACAGTTCTGGAGAGGACGGCCACGTCCATGTTTGTGTGGGAAAGGTGGTCACAGTCATGTTTGTCACCCAACGCCGAGCTGACAAACAAAAACAAAATTTTGCCAAACGCTTCTGTTTTAGAACCAAACTGTTTGCAGTCAAAAGCATTCCTAACCAAGACCAGAGAGGACAGTGAGCAACCGGAAATCGTGTGCCCCTGCTGGCAGGGGTGCAAGTGTGCGGCGCCCCGGGGCTGGTCGTGTCTGAGGCTGTTCCGCATTCACCTGCCATGCACGACTCGGGAGCCTCGCTCCTAGGTGTTTACCCCAAAGTAGTGAAAACCTGTTCACACAGAAACCTGGGCACGAGTGTGGATAGAATCCCAGTCACTGATAACCAGCAGCACAAATATTCTACCAGGGACAAAAACAAAACAGTGCGATCTGTTTGTCCAGCACAGCAGCAGTCAGCAGTACAGAAAATAAAGCACTGCTGCACGCAATTCAGATGCCACACTAAGACGTCATGCTAAAGGGCAGACACATTTCTCAAAAGGCAGATACCCTCAAAACACAAAGCTATGGTGGTAGAGAACTGGTTCATGATGCCCTAGGAGTTAGGAGAGGTATGGTTCAAATGCAGAGGCAGCAGGAAGGAACTTTTGAGGGTGAAGTTATGTTCTGTATCCTGGCTGCAACAGTGGTTGTATGACTGCACTGTGTTAAAAAGTGTCATATGATGAGAGGGGAGGAGGGAAGGATGGAGGAGGGAAAGGGAGACGGGGAGGGGGACAGGGACGGAGAGGAAGAGAAGGAAGAGGTGAGATCTAGCCTTAATCACAGACAGGTTGCCGATATGGAAAATAATAAAGTTGCAGAACTTGAATCAGACAAGAAAGTAATAGATAAGACTTCAGTGAATTTAAAAATCTCCAATAACAGTGACCGTTCACTTACTAACATGTAAGTACATAAAAATGAATTAGTAAGAGATGAGATAAATCCCCTTACATTTTAAAGTTAGTCTTCTGAATAACTGTTAAGATGGAAACCACATAAAAATATTCAATAGTATAAACTAAAAAATAAAGCACAGCATATCTAAATTTGTAGCATTTGGTTAAAATAATGCCTAGAATAAATTTTATATTTTTGAAAGCTCACCTTAAAAGTGAAGCAGTTTGAAATCAGTGATCTGATATTACACATTGAGAAGAGAGAAAAAGAAAGCAAAAAACTCAGACCTAAGTAGGAGGCAGAACCTATTAAGGGCAGGTTAGAAGTCAGCAAATTCAAAGCCCTCAACAGAGAGGACGGATGGAACCGCAGAATGATTCTTTGGGCTTCTCCGAGTCCGTTGCTCCGGAGTTTGAGCCTGGGCGCAGACAGCTTGGTGTTTCTCGGTGCTGTGGAGGGCCACCACTGGTGTCGTGGGGCCTGGAGCGTTCTCTGCCACTGCGACCTCAGATCTTGCTTCTTTCTCTACTACGTCCTCCGGCCTCTTGTTGCACACAGGTTACACTGCTGTAATTGTGCGGGGTTGGAGAGTCTGTTTCTTACTCTCCTCATTAATTTTCTTTGTCATTTCAGCCTTGGAAATTGATGGAGAACACTATGGAGTGGCTCTGAGCAGGACTTAAATCAACCAATTGGTTTTCCACGTTTGCTTGTGAGTCTGCACAAGGCCGAGGTCCTTTGTCTGGAGATGGGCAGTGAACTCACAGTAAGTGAACCTCTATATCACTGGTCCCAGCTGAGGCCTGTAGTGGCGGCTGAAGCCAGGATGCTTCAAAGGATAAGACAAGGTCACGGCTAAGGACACCTGGCTCCAGACTCAACTAGAGAAAGACTGTAACTGCAGGCATCTCACTCCTGGGTAGAGAACTTCCTGTAGATAAAATAGTTCTAAATTAACATAATGTCTTACTCGGAGAAGTTCTTGAGCAGTTCCTGCCCTTCTTGAGTACTCCTTTCCTTTGTTTTTTTTTTTTTTCCCTCTCTTGTTTGATAACTAAGTATGGGCTGTGCAGAGAATATCTTTGTCTCAGTCCCTAGAGATTCTTAAACTGTGCTAGAGGGTTTTGATCCTCCTGGAGCCCTAAAATCACATCACTTGACTCATTTATTTAAGCCTTCACCATCCATTCATTTGGGAGATTGTGGGCCTGACCAGTCCACAATAACTAAGGGGTAATATTAGCATGTTAGAAATCTCTTCAGTCCTAACTCCAGGCTCACGGGTGCTTTCCTGAGTGGTGCCCAGCCTGCAGAAGCACACTGAAGCACTGCCTGGTGTCTTACAGGGCTTCTGGGACTTGTCTTGCCTCATTTCCCAGAATTTCCATCTCTCCACTGATTGTGTCCATCTGTTCCTCAGTGTCCACTTCTGCCTTTACTTAGCATATGCATCATAGCTGTGTTTTACTGAAGCCATCTTCGCTTTTTTGTGGTCTTTCCCAGTGCCTTGCCACTTCCTGCTGGAAGGCAGACATGTGGTCATGGGTGAAGGACACAGGGATAAACAGGCTTTAGTGTGGGGTCACCCGTTGGTGACTCAGATTAGCCTGTGCAGCAGCTGCAGTGCCTGTGGTTAAAGCTTCCTGTGATGTCTTTGCTCTTCCCACCTCTCCTCTTGTCACCTCCTTGGATGCAGGCCCAGCAGCACAGCTGTGTGCCTCTTGGTTTCAGTGTCTTTATCCAGGAGCCTGTTAATGTGCAGGTGAGGCAGGGGAAAGGAATTGCTTCCTGGTCCTATAACTAGTGGTCCTTGGGCTCAGACCCAGAGCGTGCTGTCAGCCCTCAAGCTGAGGCTTCTCCATCCCTACAGGTCACATGTGGCACAGCCCATCTGCAGCCCCAACCACACAGCTGCCCTTCCCAGGGCCCCAGCTACCAGCTCAATGCAGCCCTTGACACGAAGCCTTCTGTGGGTTCTCCTCTTGGCACATGGCCCCCAGGTCATGGAGAACAAAGACACTTCTATCAAGGGGAATTCCAGGCACCCAGGAAGGAACCAGGGCCAAGGAGGGGGCAGGTTCTGGTCACCACATGGAGCATATCCACAGCCCAGCAGCAAGCATGGTCCCTGCTCAATGGGATGTCACTCAGAGGGCCCCTGGGGCCATCCTCCAGCAGGACTCCCAGGTCTCAGGGAGGCCAGAACCCCTGGACAGCTGTCCTCAGACAGAAGCCAGGCTACAGGAAACAGTTAGAGGTTGAGCCCTGGCTCACAACGCCCACCCTGGAGACAGGGACTGCCCCGCTGGCCAGGCCCTGCTGAGCCCCAGATTCCATATCCCAGCAGAGGCTGCTGTCCTCTTGCACTTGCACAGGCTGCTGGCAGCTGTGCCGCTCCTTCCAGGCGCATCCTGGGGTCACTGAGGGCCATAGTCCCAGCCTTGTGGATTCCTGGGCCCTGGCACTCTGCATGAAAACTCAGCTGGGTTTGAGCCAGGACAGTGTGCGGGGCTGACACCTTCACACATGGCTTTCCTGAGCACTGTGAGCTGGGGTCTCCACCCCAGTTCCACAGGCGACATCGGGGGACCTTCCAGAAATGTCCCAAGATGCTACCTGAACACAGGATGAGAAAATAAAGACACAGAATCACCTCCAAAATTAGAAGGAAAGAAATAGAAAGGCACCTTCCTGCTTTTGAGAAATGAAGGGAGAACACTAAGGGACTATTAAGTTGAAAACCAGGACATGAGCTCAAAGTAACCACCCTCCTCCAGAACTGCTGGTTGGGGTGCCCGTTTATTCAGAGAATGCCTTCCAGACCTCTCTACAAATTCCCCTTGCATCCTCACCATCAAACCAGAGTGACAGAGTAGGGTTTATGAAGCCACTTCCCCCTGTACCTTGAAGCACAGCCTGCTCTCGAAGCTTCTGTTTACTGCCATAGTTGCGATATTGATTTTATTTGATTATCCCATTTTGTGATTTATAGCTTTGTTCTTCTGGAGATTGTGGGGTGCAGTCTCTTCCTATGGAGGTGTTAAACTCCTTTTTAGAAAATATTTTTTAAAATTAAACAACCTTATTAAACAAAAAATCTGCACATGACACAGTTTACAAATTTAAAATGTAAGATTCACCAACCTTCCGCACAGTTGTATAGCCACAGCCACATGTAAACTTAGATCATTTTTCCCATCCCAAGTCAGAAACCACTTTACCTACAAGTCCTCACCCCTCCACCAAACTTATCTAGAGCTCCTCGCTTTCTTCATCAATTTTCCTATCCTGTTTCTTTTAAAACAGACCTGCTCACAGCAATAAAGACCTTACCACATGCAAAGAAGTAGAAATCCTGTGCTGTGAGCTCTCACACCATGTTAAAGTGAAACCAGAGAAAGATCACTTTTTTCTCTTTTCTCTCTCCCCTCTTTCCTGTTGCATTTTCCATACAGGGAATCGAACTCCTCCCCTCTGCCCTTCTGAGTAGCCCTCCGTCACCCAGCACGGCTGTCTATGGCAAGAGAGGCAGATGGAGGAGCTGAGATGGAACCAGGTAAGATCCAGGAAATGCCCCACTGCTGGCTGCTCCCAGGGGAGTGCTGGCCTCAGAGCCTCCTCCTCACTGACAGCTTTGCGGGTGCGGCCATGGGCTGATGACATCACAGTTGGGTCCAACTGCAGCAGGAGAGGCACATGCAGGAGAACATTCTGTGCATTCTGTGGCATTTACAGTTCCAGAGCAGGGTGGATGCACGCACTGTGGTAAATGGCCACAGACAGGAATGTGCACACACACACACACAGAGGCACACGGGGCAGGACGTCAAGGCCACCCAAGGCCAGTGGTCCCACAGCCAGTGCTGCTGCTTGGATGCCTTCCTGGAGACAGAGAGGAGCATGGCAGGACCCACAGCCCCTTTGCTGGCAGGACTGCACAGTGGCTAGGATGATTCCCTGAGGTCACCGTGTACAGAGCCAGAGCCATGCTGGCAAGGACAGGGCCCTGAGCATCCCCAACTGTGGCCAGGTCCCAGGCACTTGCTGTCCTCAGCGTAGGAACTAGAGGCCTCAGTGTTCCTGCCCCTCCAGCCTGAGTGTGACCTCCCTTTCCTGGGGCTGTGTCCCAGCTCTGGGTGGACGCGCCCCCTCTGCTCAGGCCTTGCTGAGGGTCCCTGATATGGAGCAGTGACAGTGCCTGTCCTCTCCCTTAAGAGCAGTGGGCCCAGGTCATTCCACACAAGCCACTGTGCCTGACCCAGGTCCTGGTCCCCCCACAGCCTCTGCTCCTCCTCACAGGAGGTTGCAGTCCTCACTCAGCCTCTTCTCTCTGGGGAAAAGGTTTACTATTTTATTTTTGTGAAAATCACACTGAATTTTTTTTAAGTAGAGAAAACAAAATCTCACCCCAAATCTCATCATTGGAGTGGGCTTACCTTGGTAGGAAGGACTCTTCCCTGGGAGGCCACAGAGAGAAGGGTGGGAGGGAGGAGGTAAAAGAGAGGAGAGAGAATCTATAATATTTTAGTTCATCACTTTCAACTGCTGAATGACATTTATACATTGAGCACTCCACACTCCACATTTATTCATTTATACATTCAACATTCCAGCATTTACTCAACAGCAGTATTTATTCATTCAGCACTTGAAATTCTCCAAGCTTTCATACCAATGAAATAAACATTCACATAGGATTCTGAGTGTGGATATGTGTTTTTGTTTCTCCTGGAAGATGCCTGAAGGTGTGGTTGCGGGTCGCATAGTACGTGCTTGACTAATTCATACAAAGTCTCCAAAGACATTTTTATGTACTTGTATAATTTTGCTATTTTGTCAACAGTGCAGGAGCAGGTCAGCTGTTATGCCTTCTCACCAACACTTGGTAGTGCTCATCTTTCTAATTTGGGGTGTGGCTGGTGTGAAGCAGTACAACACTGCACTTCCAGCTCAGGCTCTGCTAGACAGAGAGGATGTGGGTAATGTTCTCCTGTGGTTCTTGGCCATTTGCATGTCTGCCTTTCCAAATCGTCTTTTTAACTATTTTACCATTTAAACAAATATGGCTGTTTATCTTCTTGTAATGGAGTTTTAAAAGTCCCTTCAGTACGCTGGTACAACTCCTTTGCAGATGTATAATTTGCAAACATTTTTCAAGTCTGTGAAGACTCTTCATTTTCTCCAACAGTACCCTTTGAACAGCCTGGATTTTAAATGTGAAGGAATCTGGTTACCAGGTTACTTCTTTTGCAGTTCCTGCTTGATGCATATAGACTGAGGAATCTCCAGATAACTCAAAGTCACAGACATTTCTTTTCTAGTCTGTCTGAATTGACCAGGGCTGTCTGGAGCTCAACCTGCATTTGGATGCGTATCTACATTTCTGCCATCTCCATCCACTGGTTGCCATGGGTTTTGCTGTACCTGGCTGGCTGCCCCCTGCTCTGTTGGCTGCATGACTTGATCAGACACACACTCCAAGGTGACTGGTGATTGCAGGAGCTTTCCCTCCAGGGATTTACTCGTTTTGGGTATGTAGTCGTTGCCCTGCCCTAGGTTGCACTTTCTGTGGCTTCATCTGCCCTGGGCTGCACTTTCTGCTCTTCATTTACTGACTGAGGTATGAAAATAGCAAGTGGCAATTCCAGGAACAGTGTTGGGAGAGAGATAAGGACCTCGCTGGCATAACTTTTATCAGAGTTCACTGTTAAAACTGTTCTGTGGCATTAGCAGTCACTAGTCTCTCACTGCCTAATTTATAAACTAAACCTGCATGGCAGGAAGATCTCAGGGTGCATAGGGCTTGATGTTGTCCATGCTTTTAGCACCCACTGAGGGCGTGGAATGTCTCCCATGCCAGAAGGAAGGGTTACCGGGTGCGAGGCTTGAAGTCTGTTTGCCTTCATGAATGCGACAGACCTGGTGGGGTTGAAAGTAAATCAAGGTGCTTTGTCCCAACCCCAACTCCTGTGTGCTGTGGCTGAGGCTGGTGTTGACAGCAACAGGGACAAGAACATTCCCTGTGGCATCCAGTGAGCACCGTCCCCTGACCCTCACTAGGCAATGAGTGGCTGCTCTTGTTGCCCCCTTGTGCCCAGGGATTTCAACCTCCTGTGCTGAGTCCCATAGCGACTGAGACCAGGATCTGAGGCTCTAATCATGAAGCTCACCCAACGCTTACTGTCTTCAACAGTCCCTCCTTGCTGTTGGGACTCATCATCCAGAAGCTCTTTTAAGAAGGATGCAGGAGTTATGGTGCTTTTGAGGCATTGCCTGCAGCATGAATGAAACCATGCCCGGACCTCCACAGTCCATGGAATGGGATGACGTGCCAGGAACCTGTTTCTTTTCTTGGAGTTTCACACATACCTCGCCACTGAGTGCAGGGCTCTTCTCCTTGATGGGAAGTGGTCTCATGAGGACATGTCTTCCTGCCAATCATTCAGCACTGGTAACCTTCCCAGCATAGCACTGTTTCTGATTTATGATACTGTTCTTCCTGCTAGGGGAAAAGTTTTCTTCTACTATATCTTTGGAGGTTTTTTTTTCTGTTCTATTAGTTATTGTGATTATTTTGGCTTCTCTCCATTTGATTCCAAAACTATCCTCTTCTCTTTTATTCTTCTAATTCCCCTGTCTCTTTGGACTTTCTAATTCTCTGGAATGGATATCAGTAATTTCCTAGGTAAGCAACTTAAACTCAGATTTCTACTTTGCATTGCCATTTTTATTTTGTAGGTAAAATAATTTTGATTCACTTATGTTTTAATTAGGTTTATTTCTCTAATACATAAAAATATAACAATTGGCATGTTAATAAAGGTACCATGTATTTCAAAGTATGTATATGTTGCATAACATTTAAATCAGTTACCTGTATATGTCTCCTCAAGCACTTATCATTTCTTCATGATGAAAACTTTGGAAATCCTTTCTTTCAGCTTTTTGAGATATACAATGTTATGGTTTGTGTCTGGACATTCCCCCAAAGCCTCGTGCAGTCATGGAGCAGGCTTCTAGAGTTTTTGATTGATCCATGGTCGAATGCTGGGATTATGGGTGTGAGAGCTCTGGGGAAGTAGCCGGCATACATTGTAAGGGAGGCAAAGCGGCTTGCTCTTCCTGCCTCTCCCTTTTGCTGTTATCTGCCACCATGAACTGTTGCCCTCTGCCATGTGCCACCCTGCCTTGGAGCCAGCCTGGTATGGACTGAAACCTGCACAACTGTGAGCTAAATAAACCTTTCCTTCTTTAATTTTGGGTGTCAGGTATTTTATCTGAGCAATGAGAGAAAAGTAACCAAAACAGCAGTACATAAGTGTGTCTATAGTCACCCACCAGTGAAACAGCACTCCAGAACTGCTAACTCCTGTCTACGAAGCGTTATCAAAGTACATGATAAATGTTTCAATTGTGTAAAAGTTTACTGCACTTAAGGACATGTTGTCATGCACACCCCTCAAAGTCCTCCCCTTGGCTTCAAACACACTCATCCCATCACTCTCACCACTTTCTGAAGCAGTTCTTCAAGTATTCTTCCATGAGTATCTTTCTGAGGTGTGAATGAAACTGCAGTGACTGCTGCTGCTGAGCACCATCCTGCAGAAAGGCAGCTCCGGAAAGCGCGGCGTGGTGTTCCCATCCCCTCATTCACAGATCTGGCATGGTGAGACTTCTGGCTCTTCCTGAAAGCCAAAATAACCATGCAAATCAAACGTTTTGAGTTGGTTCGGCACACCCAGGCAGCCATGAAAGCTGGCTAAAGAGGGCTCCAGAACTGCTTCAGGAAGTGGCGAGGATGGTGCTGTGGGTGTGTACAAAGCAAGGGAGTGGTTTGAGGGGGATTCATAGCTGGGTGTCTTTCAGTGTGATACACTTAAAAGTTTAGCATGTTTCACATTTCAGCCACACGTCATAGCTGTAACTGCACCCGCTGACCCACTGATCGAGTGCTCATTAACCAAGCTTTTCCAAGCTGCCCACAGCCCTGCTCCAGCCTCTGGTAACCGCCCTTTGATTTTGAACTTCATGATCAACATTTTTAGGTCACACATGAGCAAGATGGGGTTGTGTGTTTCTGCGCCTGGTTTATTTCACTTAACTTAACGATCTCCAGTTCCATCTGTGTTGTCACAAATGACAGGAGCTCATTTTCCTGTGGGGGAATTGTTTCGCATTGTGTGTGTACACTGCATCTCTTTATCCATTCATTGGTTGGTGAGACCTTGGATTGTTTCTGTGTCTTGGCTATTGTAAATTGTGCTGCAATAAATACCAGAGTCCAGATGCCTGTTCAATAGGCTGACTGATTTGTTTGGGACATAGACCAACAGCAGAATGCTGGACTGCATTCTTTGTTGTTTGAGGAAGCCCCACACTGTTCTCCAGAGTAGCCACTCCGGAGTAGCCTCCCGCAAAGTGTGCACAAATCTGTCGTTCTCTGCAGTTCTCAGCAGCACTTGCTACGGTTAGCCTTTCTGATGGTAGCGCTCCTCGCTGGAGTCCGCTATCACCTAGAGGTGCTCTCGACGTGAACTTCCCTGAGAATCACTGAACACTTCTTCTATGTGCCTGCTGGCCATTGTAAATCCCCTTTTGTGAAAAGTCTAGTTGGGTCTAGTGCCCATTTGCTAATCAGGTTATTTGTTATTGCCATTTGGATTTTGTTAGCTCTTCATATAGTCTGTATATTAATCCCTTGTCAAATGTATAGTTTAAAGATCAAGTTATCTCTTCATTATCTATTCTTGCCTTCCCTGTGCAGAAACTTCTTAGTCTGGGGTAAGCCCATTTGTCAGGGCTTTTGTTGTTGTTGTTGTTATTTCCTCTGTTTAGGGGGTTTTGTCCAAAATTCCTTGTGCACCTCATTTCCTAAAGCATTGCCCGCTGTTTGCTTCATTAGTTTCATAGTGTCATGTAAGTATTTAATCCTTTTTAGCTGATGCCTTTAATGAATGAGAAATAAGAATCTAGTTTCATTCTTCTGCCTGTGGCTGCCCAATTTCCCAAGCACTGTTGACTGAAAGACTTTCTTTCTCTGATGGGTACTCTTATCGCCTGTCAAAATCAGTTGCCTATAGGTGTGTGGTCTTACTGCTAGATTCTCAATTCTGTCCCATGTATATGTGTCTGATTTATGCCAACACCATGCTGTTTTGATTTCTATTCATTTGTAGTATATATTGAGTTCAGGTGCTATAATGCCTGTCACTTTGTTCTTTCTGCTCGAGATGGCGTTAGCTATTGAGGGTTTTCTGTGGTTCTACAAATTTTACAATTGATTTTTTTCAAGTTCTTGAAAGAATATCATTGGAATCTGACAGAGATTACATTGAATTTGTCTATCTGGGCAGTGGAGATATTTTAATAATATCGATTCCTTTAAGCCAGGAAAACAAGATATATTTCCATTTATTTTGTATGTCTCATAATTAATGAATTATTTAATTCATGAATGTTTTGTAATTTATATTGTAAAGATCTTTCACTTATTTGGTTAAATTGTTTGATTATTTTTTAATACTCATTGTAAATGAGATCTGGTCTTGATTTCTATTATCTAAACATTCACTATTGGTGTATAGCAATACTACTGATTTTTGAATGTTGATTTTGTATCCTACAATGTTGCTAAATTCATGGTGGAGTATTTGGAGTTTTCTATGTATGATGATATGCCACCTGCAAACAGAAGCAATTTAACTTCCTCCTTTCCAGGTGGGGAAATTCCCTCTCATGCCTGGCTACTCCAGCTAGGATCTGGAGTGCCAGGCTGAGTAAAACCGGTGAGAGTTGTCATCCTTGTCTTGCTTCTGATTTGACAAGTTTCAGTGTTTTCCTGCTTGCATTTGGTTTATTGTAAAGGGCCTTTACTGTGTGGAGAAACATTCTCCCATGCTTATCTTCTCCTGGGTTTTATCACAAAGTGAGGCTGAGTTGTATCTGATGCCTTTTCCGCGTGACTGGATGATCACTTGCTTTCCGTCCTCCATTCTATTGCTGTCCCATGTCACACCTCCTGGTTTGTGTGGGCTGAATTCTCTTACAATCCTGGGATGGCTCCATCATGGTGGATAATGGTGGACAGTCCCCGCCTCGTGCTGTCAGACTTGGCTGCTCAAATTTTTTTGAGCACTTTTGTGTCTATGCTCATCAAGGATGTTGGCCTGTAGTTTCCTTTGTTTTGTTTATTTGTCCGGTTTCAGGATCAGAGCTTTGGAGAGTGAGTTTGGAAGAATCCCCGCCCCTGGTTTTTTTGAATGATTTAAGAATGGGTCTTGGCTCTACCTACAGTTGGAGGAGCTCAGCTGTGAGCCCATTTGGTCTGGGCTGCTCTTGATAGGAGGCTTCTTATTCGTGACTAGATCTCATTACTTGTTACTGGTCAAGCTTTGCTGTTCTCATTGTGGTCTTTAATGTTCTAGTTTGGCAGTCGTGGCCTTCTTAGCTCAGCTTGTCTCCAAAGCTCTGAAATTTTTATTATCTCCTCATCAGTTTTTAACTCTCTCATCTTCAGCTTTGTCTTTTATTGCAACTGTGTTCTCATTAAGCCTTTAACTAACTCAGAGAAAATTTCCATCTCTGCATTCACCTTGTTTGTTTCTCCAATGCCTGTTTCCTTTCTGCCTTGTGTTACCCGTTTCTTTTTCTCTTTCCTCTTCTGTGCCAGGGTTTCCTCAGCGGCCACATTGCTTCTTCTTCAGTGTGATCATCCCCAAGGGCTGATCTCTCAGGACCCCCGCATATGCTGACACAGTGTGAGAAGAATTTTGTTTCATGCCTTATCTGAGGCTCCTTGTTTTATGCTCTGAGCCCCTGTGGGCTTATTGTTGTAGCGTTAGTTTGTCCAACTCAAGGACCCCATAGTCTGTGGCAGGTGGCCCCAGGGGTCCTCATACTGTAACAGTCATTCTGTTTTTCTAGCTTCTTCCTAAGGGATTTCTAGATGCCCAGTCTGGGTTTCCTTGCTCCACCTGGCTGTTGTTTATCTGTCTCTGTTGACTGATTCTCCTTTAACTCAGCCTGGAGCCCTGGAGAATGAAACCTGGTCCTTCTGCCTCACTGGGTTCCTGTGGTGAACTGGGAGGGTTTCCAGTCTCTCTAGTTCTTGTCTTAGCTGTTGCTTAGGCTGACCACTTGCTTCCTGATCCCTCTTCCCAGTTTGGGAAAGCGATGGGGTACTGCTTACACCCTGTTTCCTGGAAACATGTCTACTGCATAGAGCAGGGTGGGAAAACATTGGGGGCTCTGCTCCATCTGAATCAGGTTCTTTTTAGGGTGTGCAATGATTTTGCAGAGTTCATGCACTGACTTTGCCCTTTTCTCTTGTGTAGCTGCTGGAATTTTTTAAATGTATTAAAATGTATGTCTTGGCCAAGCATGGGTCACAAATATGATAAGGGTCCCATAAAATTATACTGGACCTGAAAAATTCCTGCATCGGTGATGTCATAGCTGCCGTAATGTCCTAGCACAGTGCGTTGCTCGGGAGCTAGGTGTGTAAACAGCCGCATGCCCTGCACGTCGCAAGAAAGCGCAGCACAGTGAGATTGTGTACTCCGGCTGTGTGGGTGGCCACACCAACCACACTGTGTAAGCGCAGTCTATTCACTCCATGATGGAATCACCTGATGAGCCCTTTTTTGTGCATCTGGGGTTAAGTGACCAGGACCATATAAATACATGAAAATCACACCCAGCCCTGCCTTGTTCTTCCCAGAGCTCCGGCTCACTCATAGGCCTGAGCAAACCTTTCCTGGTGATCCAAGTGGTGAAGACACCGGTGCCTCCTCACCACACCCACCTCATGGTCCCCCTCATGCCCAGCTGCCAGCTGTGCCCCGCAGCCTCCTTTCTAAGGCTTTCCTGCCTCTCTTGAGGTGCTTGCAGCAAGGGTCTAGTCCTTCAGCCAGATGCCAGGCCTGCTCAGTCTGTAGCAGTGTCTTCCTTCGTGCCAGCCTGGAAATAGCGTTTCTTCACAGTGCCAGACTCAGTCACACTCCCAGGTGCCCACCTCCCCTTTCTGTGCCACAGGTCCTGCAGTCCTGCCGCACCACCTGGTACAGAGAACACTGCGGGCTGGGAACCAGGGACTCAGATGTGACTGCAACAACCCCCAGCCATGTGTCTTTTGTCATCTTCAGAGTGACTTCCAGGAGGATTAGATGAAGTGAAGGCTTCTAATGTCAGTGGTAGGAGACCAAACCTTTCCTCACCCCACCACAGATCTAGTGCCCTAGTCTCTGAGAGGGTATTCCTCTGCAAGATGGAGATGCAGTGCTTTGGGGGAGCTAGTGTGCACTGTCCTGGTGCAACTCCTTTCCCGCAGCTCTACCTCTTCCCACTTTACCCACCTGCTCCCTGTGAGACTCAGTGCACCAAGAGCAGCCACCCCATCCCTGCCCCAGCCCTGGGCCTGTTGTGCTATGGGCTTCAGGAGCCAAGATGCAGGAACTTCCACAGCCACTGCACTCAGGGCCTCCTCACCCAGGACCTCAGCACTGGTCACCCCATGTGTGGGGTTCTAACCCTCTCCAGCCACAGGTCAGTGGTGGTGAGGTTAGGGCACCCACACACTTCCCTTGTGGCCTTTATGCTTCTTACAGCTCAGCTTCCCATGGTCTAAAGCGAGAACCAAGACTCTGCAAGGCTGTGCAGCCCACGTCGTGTCAGATCCTGGCAGTGTGAACCCTGGGGTGTCAGGATGTGTTGGTGCGGAGCCTTCCATGAGGACAGGGTGTTGTGGGAGGGAGGAATGGATGGACAGAGGGATGGATGGATAGATGGGTGAGTAGGCGGATGGCTGGGTTGGTGAAGCCCTCCATGGCAAGGCTCCATGCAAGGCAGTATGCTGAAACTGACAAAGTGCCAATCCTCCTGGTGTTTGCAGTATAGCAAGATAAATGGACATTATTCAAATAAACACAAGAACAAGTGGAAAATTGCAGTCATGACATATGCTGTACCTGATTCTTTGCAACTCTAATCCAGGGAACTGGAATTAGTCTGGAAGCCAGAAAGCCTTCACGGTAAGTTGCCTTCCTAGTGTGTGGACAAACAGGAAAGGTGTGAGGCTTGCCTTCGGGCTGGTGCCCTAGAATCCGGTGCAGAAGCCAGAGCAGAGTGCTGGCTGAGGATGGTTCCCGGCTTCTGAGAGATGGCCAGGACCACATCAGATGAACTTGGCACTGACTGATTGGAGACAGTAGGGGATGGAGAGGTGTTGCGGTCGTTCTTGGATTTCAAGTAGTGTGCCTCCTTGAATGCAGGGAGGAGTCTTGAGCTAGGGTCGAATCTGTTGAACCAGGTGCCTTGGGAAATCCATAGGAGGCACCAGGGCAATGGGCAGATGGAGCTGGAGGGTGAAGGTAGGCATCTGCATGTGGCCCACACTTGGAGCTGAGGTAGCAAAGAGATCACCTGTATGGGGGATATGAGCAGAAGATGTCACCTTGGCTTCAGGAACTCCTCACATAGTGGTCAGAGCCTGTGGGACACCAGGGAAAAGTGCATGGAGGAGGAATGTGAGGAGGAGGAGAAGGAGGAGGAGGAGAAGGGGGAGAAAGTGGAGGGAGGAGATGGAGTGGATTGGGCTGCAGGGATGGCTGCTCTGTAAGGCAGGATCAGGAGCAGGAGACAGGGGGAAGGAGACAGGAGCTCTGGCAGCGTCTTCTGCCCCTGCTCTTCTCAGACTCACTTTTACCTGAGGTCCCCTTCCAAGCTGGAACCTTCTCTGCCACCAGCTGGGCAGCTCTGGCCTGGAGGTGGTTGGAGCCTGGAGGGAAGGCTGGTCAGTCACATACTCATGTTTCCTGTTGGCATCACTGTGGCAGCACTCTGTTCACATACAGATGCACATGTCCATGTGCATATACATGCGCGTGCATGCTCACACACACACACACATGCATGCACTTTGTTGTTTAATTCAATGGAATTCTTCACTCAAAAACTATTTCAATTTCTTTCAAACTGACCTATTGCCAAAAATCTCCTAACTTACTTTACAGAAATAATCATTATGATCTCCATAAGTCATAAACTCACAACGGTCATGGTCATGGTGGATGGAATGGTTGTGTTGAAATGGATGGTGTCTTAATCACTCCCCCTCGTTAGTGCCCAGCCCTAGCCCTGCGAATTGTCCCTCCATCCCGTGCCAGGCCATCTCTCCCACTTGATGGCACCATGGCTGGAGCTAGGTCCCCTGCCTCCGTCCCCACAGCCACACCAGCCACCTCAGCCATAAGCCCCTCCCCAAGGGCCCCTGTCCCCAGTTTTACCCAGGATGCCTGTGAATGTACACTCCATCCATCATCCATCTGGCTTCCATCCAGCCACACACACATCGTCTCATCCACCATGCGTGGATTCTACCAAGGCTCAGTGCCCAAGGACAGAGCAGGGAGGGTGGCTTTCACATGCTCAGCACCATGCCACACCTCCTCTACAGTGAGTAGACTCCAGGACAGGACAGCCACCTCCTCTTGATGGTCTGGGCAGCAGTCCAGAGAGCAGCTGTGTGGCCACAAGGGCCTCATGCCACTTGTGCCAGATGAAAGGGCCAGGGGTGCTTGTCTCCTAAGAGAGTTGCCATCTGTAGCCTGGGTACTGCACAGTGGATTGAACCAACCTCAGGTGGACAATATTCAAAACCCGCTGTGGATGTGTGCTATGTGGTCAGGGCCATGATGGTTGCCTCTGTCCTGCAAGGCATAGATATTTCCCTCATCACTGTTCTCTAAACCATACAGAGTGACAACTTTTTATACAGCATTCACTGCGGTGGATGCTGCAGGTTGTCTAGAGATGATTCAAAGAGCTGGGGAGAGTGTGTGTAAGTCAGATCCAAACTCTCTCCATTTTATACAAGGGACTTGGACATCCTAGCATTTTGATATCCACAAGGGTCCTGGAACCCATGACCTAGGGCAGTACACACACACACACACACACACACACGCACACGCACACACACACATGCACATACACACACACGCACACACATGCACACACACGTGCACAGATGCACACACACACGCACACGCGCACATGCACACGCGCACACGCACACACACACATGCACATACACACACGCACACACACATGCACACACGTGCACAGATGCACACACACGCACACACACATGCGCGCACATGCACGCGCACACACTTGCACGCACACACACGCGCGCACGCGCGCGCACACGCACACACACCCTAGAGTGAAAGCCCCTCTGTGGTGAAACCTAGCTCTGTTTCTCCTTGTCACCAGCCTGTGGCATAGTCTGAGCCCCAGTTGGGCCTGGAGGTCCATGAAGACTGAAGTGACAAGGAAGGACTTTCCAGGGCACTGTGGCTGGGAGCCGTCCTTTGGTTGCCACCTCCTCACCCTTGACTTGGTGACAGCTCATCTTGGGCATAGCTCAGCACCCACTTGTAGGTCCCAGCCTGTTGGCACAAGCCTTAGTCAGGAACTGCCTGACCCTGGAGCCAGGTCCCCATGGGACTTTCCTGGTGTCCAGGTCCCTTGCACCCCTATCCATGGAATCCCAGGCCCATTACAAGGCCATGAGAGACCACAGAGGGTGGAGTCCTTTTTGTCTCCATGCTGTGGCATCTCTCAGCCTCTGAAACAAAGCCTGGCCTAGACAGGGGGAAAAATAAAGAGTGGAGGGGTGCTTGGATAAATGGCTGATGGAAAGATAAATGGAGGGAAAGATGGATGGATGGATGGTGGATGGATGGATGGTGGATGGATGGATGGTGGATGGATGGGTGGTGGATGGATGGATGGTGGATGGATGGATGGTGGATGGATGGATGGTGGATGGATGGATGGTGGGTGGATGGATGGCGGGTGGATGGATGGCGGGTGGTTGGATGGATGGGTGATATGTGGATGGTAGCTGGGTGATGGATGGGTGGGTAATAGGTGGATGATAGGTGGGTGGCTGCATGATAGATGATTGATGGATGGGTAGGTGTTTGGATAGATGGATGGATGATGAATGGCGGAATGATGGATGGGTGAATGAGTATTGGATGGAGGAGCAGTGGATGATGGGTGATGGGTGGCTGGGTGGAAGGGGAGATGAATGGATAGACGGAAGATGGCTGGATGAGAGATGAGCAGGTAGGTGGATGAATGCTTTTCTTCAACACTTTGTATTAAGCATAATATGGGACATTCAGCCACGAGCACACAGCTGACCTGGGAGTGGCATGACTACAACACAAAGCCTGGACCCATGGGTCTTGTGTGGCATACAGATCCCTGGATATGCCAGTTCTTGGGGTATAGAAAGAGAGGCTCCTGTCCCTCCTCCCAGAACACTCATGGCTTCTGTGGATGCTGTGGTCAGGGTCAGCAAATAGGCAGACCAGCATGGGGGCCTGAGATCACCTGGCAACCACAATCACACCTGCACATGCTATGGACTCAGGCACAAAACTCAGAAGACCTAAAGGACACCACCACTTCCACTGGGCTGTTTATCAAGTTCAAAACCATAACTTGTAAAACCTACCTCCATCCGAAATGTCTACATCCAGACAAACACAGCCAGTTCCGTCTCTGAGCAACTCCCCGGCAGGCAGAGCAGAGAAGCACGTCTCTTCCTGGGAGGTGAGTGGGAGTCAAAGGGCGGTGTGGTCTGTTCGTCCCTCCTGCCCTGATACAGAGCATCTGTGGTGATGCGGAGTGGACGGGTGGGGGGCACAGGCCGAGGTGGAGCCCAGGCTGCAGAGCATGTCAGCAGCACCTGGGAACTAAAAGGACCCAGATGGACACTGTCAGTCTCACTGTGGCCACATGGCCAGTGGTAAGGGCAGAAAGCAGTCTGACCCTGTCTGACCTGGGCTCGACACTGTGTAGCAAACCGGTTTCCCCCAGAGGGCTTGGGACAGCATGGGGCCCAACGCCACCTCTGCGGACCCTGAGCCCACTGTCCTGTCCTGGACCCATGTCATACCCTGCTGGCCTCATGGCATCACACCCAGAGCACCCTGTCCCTCCTCCTCACAGGCTGCATTAAGTCTTCCAAGTGCGAACACTGCCACCCACAGCTCTGGAGCCTGTGCCTGTCCCTCTGCTCAGCTCCCACAGCCTCCAGCCACAGACGCTGCTCACTCCAGTGATCCCCCATGACAGCCAGCTGCAGATCTCACTCCCTCGTGGGCCCCAAGTGCTCTGTACCAAGCCCACCCTCCTCAGCAAACCCACAGAGGCCTTAACTGATCCAACCACACCCACCTTGTCCACTTCCAGCCACTGCCTCTGCTGCCTCTGACCCTAAGTCCAGCTCCAGGTCCTGGTGGCCTCACTCCAAAGAATTCCCTGCCCTTCACAGACTCAGACTCAGCACAGTGGGAGAAAAGGAGCCACATACCCCTATGGCCACCTCCTCCCACATACAGCCACCAGGCCAGGGGAGCGGCAGCTCCCAGCAATGCAGGCATCAGAGCCGGTGCCCAGTGTGAGCTCTGAGCAGAGGAGATTGTGGCCAGCCATGCCCTGGTGCCCTGCCTCTCAGTCTCTCCCATACCCCGCTCTGCTGGTGCCCACAAGAATCACAATGGCAACAGCCATGCAGGATCCTGCCCCTCCCTGGTGCAGGGAGACCTCTGAGCCTCCCTTCTGCTCATGGAGCAGTGGCCACTGCCTTGCAGCGCCCCGGGCTGGCAGAGCAGAGCACTGCACTCCCTCCCCACACACATGCTCACCTCTACCAGTCCCGGGTAACTTCCCACTCTGGCTGTCTCAGGACCGTGAGCTCACATGGCTTCCCCTAGAGATTCTGATGCCGGGGTCAGGGAGCCCCAAGCATGAGCAGGAGTGCATTTGGCCAGGCCAGCCCCCTGGGGCTCCTCCGGGGCTCCTCCAGGGCTTCTGGGAGGACATGTGCTCTCTGAAATGAAGGGGCAGCACAGGTGGGACCACGGGACAGTGCCCACTTCACCTCCAGCGAACTGAGCTGCAACACGATGCCTGTGGCTGGTGGACAGCACAGAGGGCCCTTCCCAGTTCTCATCAGGGCCCAGGAAGTTCATATTTGTGATCTCATGGAAAGCTATCGGAATTCTAGCAAGTTAATTTCAATCTACCACTCCCAGTGCAACCCATGGCGAGAATAAAGACACTAAGGCATATCTGTAGTTGGGGGGAGCAAAGGGGTCCTAAGTCCAGTTGTGATGATGCTTATCCTGACAACACCCAGGACCAAACTCAGATTTTATTCAGTTGTGAAGAAGGAGGTGGCTTGACGATGAGTGACTGTGAGAGTGGAGGGGATTCATGGGTGCTACGAACCGGGCTGGGTAGGAGGCCTGAGGTCACCTCTGCAAATGCAGAGAGAAAGATCTGCAGAAAGAGTAATCTGCACGACACAGCTGAGGTAGTGTGTGATGTTTGGGGGTCAGTGCTTCAGCCCTGATGTGTAATCTCTGAAGCCCCAGGAAGTCACAGCGTCTATCCCAAGGCTTGATCCCAGACAACAGCATGGAACATTGACTCACACATCTGCCTTATCCTGGCTCACTTGGGAGAACAATGGGTGTCTGGGGAAACACATCTGCCATCTCCAAAGATTACTATCAGCACCTGAGCTAGACCGATATGCACCGCTTAAAGCCAGATGAAGGGAGAAGGAAAAGTCCTAGCCAGCTCTGTATATATCAACACATGGAAATAAGGTCAGGTTCAGCCAAAATGGAGAAGATTGTTCCCCCTTCAGGGAGAGTCAGCTGGTGGGTTATTCTGGCAGTCTGTGGTGGGCCTGTCCAGGTAGACTGCACTCCTGGCCAGTGCTGGTGGGCTCCCTTGGGTAATGCTTGGGGTTGGACAACGGGCCCTTCTGTGGCGATGCAACAAGGCAGGAAGACAGCTATGGTGAGGCCCAAGAAGCCCTCATCTCCTTGTGTCCTGGGGGAGTTCAGACTGCTGGAATCTTCTCTGGGCCAAGGCTGTGGACCTCCTCCAGATTTGGAGGCTTGAGGATGAGAGCAAGACCTCAAAACAAGCTGCTGACCATGGATCTGGGCTCTTTTTGGATAGGGGTTGGGAGAGGAAGGAGGGTTCAAAATGTCCAAGATGTTTCTAGGATCCCACACCTACACCCCAACACTGCCAAGATCCCCACTATACCACTCGTCTCTGCCCTGACACGAGCGATGCTCACAAAGGCCATGCCAGGCCATACTGTGTCCATTACAGTCTCTGGCTGTCAGTGTTTCTCTCTGCCTTGGCCACACTGGGGAAGATGTGAGCCAGGCCAGTGGCTGCACAGGCAGAGCTGGGGGTGTATCCCAACAGCACCGAGAACCCCGCCTTCCACACAGCATCCATCTTCTGGCTCGGAGCTCAGGTCTCCTCCATGCAGTAGACAGGAGGCCCCCACCAGGAAGGAGAGGGGTGCACCTGGGTGGGGATGTGGATGGCGCCTCTGCCTCTCGCAGGCCTCACCGCCAGCTTCCCCAGGGCTCTCTGGTCATCTCAGGCAGGAGTGCTGATGGGTCTGGAGAACGTTTCCCATGACAAGGGCCTGGGACAGCTGTTCCCTGCTGGCCCTGCATCACAGGGATGGATAATGATGAGAGGGATGTATTGATTTCTGTGGAAAGAACACTAAGATTTATTGACCCAGGATTTCCTATCGATTCCCAGGGAAGCAAGGTCAGTGTTCACCTACCAGGGTAACGGCCACTCCAGGTGGGAGTCAATATTTGCTCTTTTTCAGAGTGTCGATCAGAGGCTGGCCACACTGTCCATGCTCAAGGTTAATCCAGTCCACAGCCAAGGGGAGGACAGAATGACACAGAAGACAGCAGAGCTTGGGGCTACAAACCTGCAGGTTGAGCTGAGGACAGCACCGGGTTAGCACTGAGGACAGAGTCAAGAAAGCACCAAGTCAGCACCCAAGACAGGGCCAGGAAGCAATGGGGCAGCACCCAGGACAGCGCCAGGTTAGCACCCGGACAGCACCACCCAGGTGGGCTCCCAGGGCGGGTGCACGCCCCCGCTCCGGGCCAGCTGGGCCCTGTCATCCTGGCTCCGAGCACCCAGCCCTGCCAGTGAGGGGCCGGGCCTCAGCCACTCATCCCCCCTCTTGTCTCCATTTTCCTCTGGGGGCCCAGCGCCCCCGTGCTGCTCCTCCTGGTTCATCCTTGTAGCCTCCTCCTTCCTCCTCCTCCCTCAACTCTGTCCACGGGGGCCTTGAGAACTGTCCAGTCCACGGCCCTCTCCAGAGCCTGGGTGGCTGTGTGTCCAGAAGCCCCTTGCTGGGCGCATGTCCATACTGCTTCTCCTAGCCTCCTCTCCTTCTCTTCTCTCCATCCGTCTTATCAGGACAAAGACATCTGCCCCACAGGGGTCACGTGCAGCTGGCCCCTGGACCCCTCTGTTCTCTGCCCCTCCTCGCTGCCCCCCCCCTTCCTGTGTCTCCCTCTCCTCCTCTCCTCGCCTTCTTGGCGGCGCTCCCACCCTCCTTTCTCACAGTCCTTCTGCCCTTCCTCTTCCCTCTCTTGGCCCAGGGCTCTTCATGCCCCTCTCCATGTTCAGTGTAAGCATCATCAGGATCGCCCTGAGGTGGCAGCTGCCATCCTGCTGAGAGGATCAGAGCACAGCTTGTGACATCCTCTCCTCCATGGTCGTGTCTCTGACCCTGACTTCCTGGGCTGTTTCCTCTGTGGGGCAGGCACCTTGGTATGAAAGCAGAGTGAACCCTGCCACCTGGCTCTGCTGCACCTGGGTCCCAGTGCTCCCTCCATGGCCTGCTGACATCTTCCTGAAGACCCAACTCCTGCCCAGCAGAGATGGGGATGCCAGGACCCCACCTGCAGGACCATCTCTTGTGTTTCCTTTGAGCATGGCCTAACACTAGTGGCTTAGTTAATGGATCAGTGACTGTGGTTGTTGCTCAGATCCCAGGAGGGGTCTCTGGGTTTGGGGTTTTACCCTTGTTTCTTATTTATATTTTTTAGAACAGTTCAGGTTCACAGTAAAGTTAAGAGACAGGTGCAGCGGTCTTCTGTGCACCTTCTACCCCCACGCATGCATATACATGAATGCACACACATGCACACAAATGCACAAGCACACACGTGTGCACATGCACACACATGCACACACAGACATACACACACACACCCTCATCAGGCAGCATCCCAAGAGTGGTACATTTGTTACAAAGTCTGAACTACTTCATTGTCACCAGAGCCCACAGCTCACGTGAGAGTTCATGCTCGGTTTGCAGAGCTCACGCTGAGGGTCTGCTCAGGTCCCCAGGACACAGGCCTCTTTAGCACATCACACAGAGTGGTTTCAGAACCCTAAGTACCCTCTGTGTCACATCTACTCCTCTCTGTAACCCTGTAACTCCCAAAACACAATGGTTTTTGGTGTCTATAATTTTACCTTTTCCCAAATGTCATGTAATTGGAATCCCATATTCTGCGGCCCTTTTTAGATTGTCTTCTTCCACTTAGCAAGATGCATTTAAGGTTTCTCCCTGTCTTTCCACAGCTTGACAGCCCATTTCCATGCAGTGCTGGAGAAGAGCCCGCAATCTGGACGCACCATCATTTATCCGCTCACCTACTGAAGGTTGCTTTCAAGCAGTGACAATTATGAATAAAGCTGCTACACACTGTGCTTCTTGACATAAGTCTTTAGCTTCTTCGCATTAGTACACAGGAGCATGACTGCTGGGTCACACGGTGAGAGCAGGTCGAGTTTTGTAAGGAGCCACCCGCCTGTCTCCAAAGTGGCCGAAGCTGTTGTATTCCCACCAGCAAAGCCTGAGGGCTCAGATTGCCCCACATCCTCACCAGGGTCTGGCATGGTTCGTGTTCTGGACATTATGCATGTTATGTTCTGGACATTGCTGATTTGACCTGCTTTTTATAACACAGTGGGCAAACTGGCACAGAAAGTAATTGTGAAGCCTGTGTAATAAAGCCCTAGTCTCACTGAAGGAGAGGCGTGGTCATACAACCATCACATCCCCACTCCTATTCTTCACCATCATGTCACCGAAGGATTATCTGCGACAGTTCCTTTCATCCTGTGCATTGTGGCTGGCTGTCAAGAAAAAGATTACAAGATGTACTAAAAGGCAAAAAATAACACCCCAATTTGAAGACACAGAGCAAATATCAGATCCAGACATTGTGAGAAGGTTGGGGTTATCTTATGGGGAATTTGAAACAATGATGAGCACACTAAGGGCCCTAATGGATAAAGTAGATGGCATTCATGAGTGGTAATGTTAGCAGTAAGACAGAATCTCATGAAAGAACAAAAGGAAACTCTGGAAACCAAAGTGCCTTGACAGACGTGAAGATCGCCTCTGATGTGTTCATCGGAAGCCTGCACCCTGCTTTACAAAGACCCTGTGAACTTGAGGTATCTAAGTGGGAACCATCAAATCTCAGTTTTTTAATGGAGGGAAGATTTAAAAACTAGAACAGAATGTCCAAGGGCTAAACACATATGAAGGTAAATCCAGGAGAAAAATGAGAGTAAAGAAAAAAGGAAATGTTTGAAATAATAGTGAATATAACATTCCCCAAATTAATGGCAGGTGCCAAACCACAGATCCAGAAATTTCAAAAACCAATCAAGCAGAATAAGTGCTCCAAGATACTCTCAGAGCACTACACCTAAGAATTTTTTGTAATATCGGAAAACAAACCAGATGTCCTGGTTAGTTTCCTTGTCCCTGGGATAGAACACCCAACACCTGCAACTTACAGAAGAGGACCACTTTGGTGCACATTTGAAGTCCACCACTGGCCAGCTCCCGGGCAGGAGGGAATGGTGGAGAGGTTTGGAGGAGGAGAGCGGCTCACCTCACAGCAGCCGGGAAGCAAAGAGAGGGGCAGCTGAGGAGGGAGACAGAGCCTCCCAGGCCACACCCCAGTGGCCCACCTCTTCCGACCAGATGCCACCTCCTAACAGCGAGTCAGCTGTGAGGCCCTCATAACCCAATCACTTCCCAAACACATGAGGCCATGGGGGCCCTTTTAGATCTAAACCATAACACCAGACAAGGAGACAGCTCAGCAGTAGAAGTGGAAATTACATCTCACTTCTCCTCAGGAGTCACGGAAGCAGAAAAAAGGCTAGAATGAAATATTTAGTGTGGAGGGGGAAAAAACCCCCACAAATCTAGAACTCTGCACTCTGCAAAACGTCTTTCAAGAGTGAGGAAGAAATACATTTAATTTAAATAGTTTGTACCAAGTCTTCTAAAACTTCCCTTGCCACCCCATACAAAATGAAAAGTGACAACAGTTTTCAACTCATTCTCTGGGGCCAGCATTATCTGGAAACCAAAGCCAGGCAAGACTCTACCAGAACAGGAAATTACAGACCAATATTCCTTATGAACATTGGAAAAAAATCCTAAACAAAACACTAGCAAACAGTGTTCAGCAGTATATTGAGAGAAATACACACTCTGACCAAGTGGGATTTACTTCTGATCCTCCAGGGTAGTTCAGCATCAAAGACCAATCACTGTACTGCACCACCTTAACAGACTGAAGGAAAAGTATAAGGTCGTGTGGGTGATGTGGGAAAAGCTTCTGGTACAACTCACACCCTCTCACAATGAAGACACTCAACAAACTAAAAATAGAAGGACCCTAGCCTGACATAGTAAACAGACTGGGAAAGAGCCCACAGAAAACATTGCAGTGTGTGGTGAAACGTTGCTCCTTTTCCTCTGAGATCAAAGGCAGGTGGGACACTGCTTTCCCTCGTTCCCTTAGATCAGTCCTGGATGTTCTAGCCAAAGCTGCTGGGCAAGACAAAGAAATAAAAAGCAGCTAAACTTTGAAGGAAGAAGTAAAATCATCTCTGTTCACAGATTTTGACTGAGGACATGTAGAGAACTTTAAAATCCAGCCCTCCAAAAAACCCGAAAGCTAAAAAGTGAAATTATCAAAGTAACAAGATACAAAGTCAGTTTTCAATTGTGTGTACATACACTAAGAATGAATAATCTAAAAAGGAGATTATGAAATAATCCTAACTATGGTAGCATCCAAAAGAGTGAAATAGTTGGAAATTAATTTAACCAAGGAGATAAAAGACTTGTAAAAGGAAAACTACAAAATGATACTGAAAGTAACTGAAGTAGACTTTAATAAATGGAAATCTTATGTTCATGGATTGGAGGACTCAAAATTGTTGCATTTTCCAATACTACCCCTAAGTACCTATGGCATCAGTGTGATCCTATGAAAATCTCAAAGAATGTATTGTGTAAGAAAAAATCCATCCTAGAATTCACATGGCATCTCAAGGGACCTTGCATAGCCAAAGTCATCACGAAAAAGAAGAAACTTACTTTAAAATTTAATACAAAGCAACAGCAATTGGAACAGTGAGGAACTTGTATACAGGCAGGACATAGATGAATGAGACAGAAGAGGAAGCCTAGAAACAAGGCTCCACAGAACTGCTCCTGTGATCTTTGAGAAAGGATGACTATCACTTAATGGGTGGTGATTGATCTACAAGCAAATGGGACCAGGAAAGCAGGTGTCTACATGCAAAGGAATGAATTTGGACATATACAAAACTTAACCAAAAATAACAACATGCCAATTCTAAAAC
Organism: Dinomys branickii; assembly: GCA_004027595.1. Taxonomy (NCBI): domain Eukaryota; kingdom Metazoa; phylum Chordata; class Mammalia; order Rodentia; family Dinomyidae; genus Dinomys; species Dinomys branickii. The sequence continues at coordinate 200,888 of PVLD010000589.1, read as the reverse complement.
CAGTAAATATGATAGCTAAATGTTTTTTTTTAAGTGAAGGAAAAATAAAAACTCTCAGATAAACAAAATCATGGAACTTTGTTGCTAGTTGACTTGCCTTGAAAGAATTGTTGAAGGGAATCCTGTTAAGAGAAGGCAGACAGTGAAATCGTGCTCTGACGTACAGTAGGGAAGAAAGCACATCAGAGACGGGATCAGGAAGGGCAAAATGAAAGGGCTGGTGTTTATTATTCTTAATTAACCTGACAGACAATGACGTGCCCAGAATAGCAGTAGCAAGAACATATCCAAATGCGTGTGCAGATAGATAAATAGACAGAGGTAGGCGACAGGCAGCTGGTGTTAGACAGAGGTACAGACAGGTAAATGACGGGTGGATACATGCTGTAGACACAGATGAGAGGTAATAAGTACATTCTAGAAAGATAGATGCGTGCAATGATGGACAGATTGATAGAAGATACATGGATGCCAGACAGTAAGAAATAGGTGAGTAAATGGTACAGGTAGGTAGATGATACATGGTCAGGGAGAACTAGGTGATAGGCACATGATACACAGATACATAGATGTCTACGGCCTGCACCTGCCTGGGGCAGGAGTCAGAGAACGCGGCCCCTACCCTGCTTTTCAGGCTGGAGCTGTGGGTGGCCGGTGCCAGCTGCAGGGAAAGTGGCGAGGCCGTGTGGTACACGCTGTCCTCTCCTCCTGCTCCACATCCAAGCGTCACACAGAAATGGGACCGTAGATGACACGGACGGGAAATGCGGCTCATCTGGGGAAATGTGTCCGCGTGTGTGGAACTACTCCAGGCTCCCGCATCTGAAGAATCCTGTTCCGAGCTGGGCCTCTCTCCTCCGTGGAGGTGACACACATAAGCCCCACTCTGGGGGAGCAGGGCCACCAGGAGGGGCTATGGGAAGGAGGGGGGGGAGTGCAGAAGACTGCAAGCTGTACCAGGAAGCCGCCAGAGAGGAGAAACCTCTGTGAGCTGCCAGCTCCCTTTGGACCTCTCCAAGTGCTCTGTGGCTCAGGGAGGCCTTGGTGACAGCAGTGGGGGATTGAGGCTTCCAAAACTGGGGGTCCCAGAGCATTCCTGAGCACAAGATGGTCATGACCGACTTTCTCAGAGCCCTTGCACAGAGGGAAAGGGGACGTACCTGGCTGTGGGAGGTGTCTCTCGCCACAGGTGCAGTCCCTGTAACTCAGCACCTGGAAATTACTGCAGGTCTCAGCAGGGACCTGGCTGAGCACTGGATCTGGCGGAGCTGTGAACACAGCCCTTCCAAAGGTCAGGTCGGGCCTGCCTCAGCAGAGCCCACGCCTCAGGGACTGTCACCACGGCTCTCGCCATCCCCCACCTTGCAGCCCCAAAGGGCAGCACACAGAAGGCTCCAGGAAAGGGGGGGTTGGACAGTGGGCAGAGCAGGGGTGCAACCTGGCTGCAGAAGTGAGCTGTCCGCCTTGGGAGAGGCTAGTGCCAGTGACCTATGACCTACCCTCTCTCCCGGGACCTCTGTTAGAGGTGAGGCCTGATTTTCACCCCACAGTGGTGCAGACGGGCAGAGGGGCAGGAGGTGGCGGCCCAGCAGTCCTGCGGGAGTCTTGCGCACTGCCACCCTCCAGGGGACAGCTTCACTCTCACCAGAGGACCTGAATGAAATGCTGGGGCTCCTCCATTGAGGGTGCAGAGGCCACACCTGCCTGGGAAGCCAGGCTTATAGGGCTTCATGGGCACCAGCACCCTGAACAAGTCTTCCCAGGGTAGAGTGCCATGGACTCTGACTCTAGGGGGACAAGGCAAATCCACTTTGGGGTGTGAGGGGCACAGATGTAGCCAACAGGAAAGGAGCTGCATGTTCAGGCTCCCAGGCCCTGAAGTAAATGAGAAGGCAGAGCTGCCCTGGGTGGGGCGGGTGGTGATGAATGGGATTCCTGGGCCCCATCCATCTCCTAGGAAGCCAGGGGCCGAGAGGAGAGGCTGGGGGGAAATGGGCTGGAATTGAATTTTCTGCTTGCGCTTACTTTTGAGCAAAGAAACTGGGCTGCACTGGACAGGAAGCAGATGAATCGGAGCATCATGGGTTAAGCGGGATAAAAAAGCCCTGCTTCCCTACGGCAGCTCAGCCCCATGCTGGAGGCAGCAGAGTGGGAACTGCAGACGCAAATGCACCCACAGCCCATGACTGTGTGCTCAGAGGCAGGGAGGGCCTGCACCATGCTGACTGAGAAGCTGGCACGGCATTGCACAGAGGGCTCTGTGCCCACAAGGAGGGCCATTCCCCAGGGACAGGGCTCACCATAAAGTCCCCAGTCACCCCCTCCATCTGGGCACTGGGCAGTGGCAGCAGAGGTGGTGTGCCCCGATTCTGGGTTCTCAGAGGGCCAGGAGGCAACACCTCTGGGACACAGTCCCTCAGCTCATCCCTGGGTGGTGTGGACCCATCTGGGACCAACACTATGGAGGCCACAGCAAGAAGCCACAGGAACAAACGGCCATTAAGGAGCAAATGGCCACTGCCTGGCGACAGTGAAACAGTCACTGATTGTCCGCCAGAGACCTGGCTCCAGGAGCATTGACCAAGTGGGCTGTCATCATCTGTCTGCAGGCGCCCTCCTGCCCAGCCTGCTGGTCCAGGGCCAGGAGCTCCCACCTCTCCATGCCTGCCCCGCATCCCCCAAGATGAGAAGGTACAGGAGGCTGTGGAAGAGGATTAGGGACCGAGGGGCCACAGCCTGGCCACCCTCGGAGGTGGAGAGCCTGGAGCATGCATATACAAGGCACTCTGCACATGCATAACGAGATACACCCACACAAACACACACGGATGCACATGGACGTGAGTGCACCCCTGTGGAACATGTGTGCTCATGTGTGGCCCATGTGAACAGGCACGCATACAAGAACACTCAGTTACGAGTACGTGTGTACACAGGCACACCCATGCACACACAGAAGAGCACACATGTGCACCCAAGGCTGAATCACACAGAAGAGCTGGGCAGAGCCAGCACTAGAGTGAGATGCTGCATGGTAGGCTTCCACACGTGGTCCTGGCTCATCCAGCGACCACCCCACAACCCTGGCAACCCACTGACTCCCTCTGCATTCCAGTTCCAGTTCCTCCTGGACAAGGCAGACACAGAGAGACCCGCTTCACGGACGGGGCACCCAGGGGATAAAGGAGGAGCAGGGAGCCGCCAAGCCCACACTGGCCCCCTACTGCATTCCATCCTCAGATGCTTGAGTGGCAGGGATGGTCTCACAGGGCCGCAGAATAGGCTGCACCCAGGCCCCTCCTCCTGGCATGCTTCCCTGCCCCCGCTCCACCAGCTTCCAAGCAGAAACCCTTAGGGAGCCCGGGGCAGAGAGGGGGCTCTGCCAGAGCGGCTGCACTGTTGCTGTCCCCAGTGTGCCTGGAGATTGCCCACTGTCCCACGGTCCAGGCAGGGTGAACCTGCGACACGGTCACAGTCTGCACCGTGGGCACGGTGCTCCATCTCATCCCTCCTCTCAGGCTCCCTGCAGCCCCACGCCCATGTGTGTGCTCAGCATGACTTCACGGCCCAGCTGCGCAGGAGCCCTTGGGCAGCCAGTGCACCACCTACACAGGCTGGACGCTGGCTCACAACCGACGCTGAGAGCGGACAGGCTCCAGCCTGATGTCCCAGATCCACATTCTCCATACCTAATCCACTTCCAAAGTAATTTTCTTTATTAAGGGCAGGACTTTCAGTCAGACATGGGCGGGTTTGAAGAGGAAGGAGCCGTGGTCTTCGCCTTTTAAAGGAATTTAATCTCCAGGCTGAATGGGGCCGCGCATCAAGCCCACGCCTGGAGACAGATGTGACAATCACAACAGCCCGTCAGGAGACACAATGGGAGGCCAGATCCCATTTACAGTGGCAACAAAAGAGATAAAATGCCCAGGAATAAATTTGACAAGAAATGTGCAAGACCTGCATAAGGAGGACATTCAGACCACACAAGAGAAGTCCAAAGTAAATCTGAGCAAATGGGGTTCACACAGCCGGGGGAGCGGCACAGCTAAGGTGGCTGTTCTGAGGTAATCTGTGGGTTTACCTCAATCACAGGACACACACACGGGCTGCCTTCCTAGAGATGGGTCAGGACGATTTTGACTTCAAATGGGAAAATAAAAGCAAAGGGGGCTGGGGGAACATGGAAGAGGTGGGCAGCTGTTCGCAGGTCAGCAACTGGCTACCCTGACCCCAGGCCAGGGGCCCCCGGACCACAGAGCAGCTGCAGGAGCCATGGTGAGGAGGGGCGGGGCCCAGGGAGGCTGGGCTGGCCGGAGCTCAGACAAGGCCTGGGCCTGAACCAAGCACGGGGCAGAGCAGCGGAGCTGGCAGGAGAAGGCGCTGAGGCCCATCCCCCTCCTCCTGGGGCCGTGTGAATGTGTGCACGTGTGCGTGTGTGAGGGCACGCCCTGGGCTGCCTGTGTGTGCGTGTGTAAGAGCGTGCATGCATGCATTTACTGTGTACACCCATACTAATATGTTCATATGTATGAGCTGTGTGTACGCATGTAAATGTGCCCACATGTACACGAATGTCTGTGCATGTGGACAGTATATATGGCTGTGCACATGTGTGTGTACCTATGTGCGTGTCCAAGGCTGCCAGGGCTCAGGGAGGGGGCCCCACTCCAGCTGCCATTCCCCCTGAGGACACAGTTTCCTCTACACTCCCAGGACAGCCCTCCCCACCTGCCACCCAGGATCCTCAAAGGGGGTGGGTGGGGTCCTCCCTGCTGCAGGGTTTGGAGGGTGACCCAGGGGTTCCAGGGACGGAAGACTAGGGAAGCTGCAGGTGTGCTGGTCTCTGGGGGGCCTGGTGACCTTCAGAGCTGACCGGTGTCCTTGGCTGCAGCCCCATCCCTGTGTGTCCCTGCTTGAGTTGAAGATAGCCCTAAATACCCCAAGAGCCCTGGGCCCCCAAAGAAGCACATGTGGATGTTTAGGGTGCTGAAAGCCAAAATGGAGGGTTCTGAAAGGCCTGTGTGGAGAGCCCAGGGGCCTGAGCTGGGCCACCCCAGAACTCTGGCCAGAGCCAGGATAGCAGTGGAGGCCGGGCAGCAGGGAGAGATGTGGGCAGCACGATTTGAGTGTTTGCATCCTAGGTAGGGCAGGGCCAAGGTGTCATGTCTAGCTGGACAGATATGTCCTGTCACCATGGAAATTTCCATCAACCAAAACTAATGGAAAACTTACAAATGAACAAAGTCCTCTCCCTCCCTCAGCCTTCCTGCCCTTCCCTGCCACCCCTTACTGAAGTCCTCAGCCGGCACCAAGAGGGCAGTGGGCTGTGGCTACCTCTCCCTAGGCAGAGCTGTCTTTCCAGCTCAGCAGCTGCAGGGCAGAGGGGGCCATCCCTGCTGTCCTCCAGGGCTGGGCAGGTGCTCTCCAGAGCTGTCCAGGAGGGCTCAGCAGGAGTTCTCCTGGGTGGGAGGAGCCCCTGGTTCCCAGCAAAGAGCAGCTCCCTAGGCTGGGAGGTAAGGAGGGAGCCCCACTGGCAGGAAAGATTCTGGGACGTTTGGTAAAATGGGGAGGGCCCAGGAGTCTGCTTTTGGACACGGCCCTGGACAAGCTCCCAGCCCAGGGGGCTGAGAATGACACAACCATACCCCACCCCTGCACTCCAAAGGCTGGGATGTCTGTGCAGGCCCACGCACCTCTGAGGGCCCTTCCTACCTCTGCCAGTGCCCGCTGACCCCAGGGGCTCCGGGGCTTGGAGACAAGCCCCTCCAGCACTGTCCTTCTGTGGCTCCTCCTCTCCTCTTATAGGGTGAGTGAGGAATGTAGGTGCCTCCTGGAAAATCCAGGCAAATCCCTTCCTCCTCAGGTTCATTTCTTTTTTTTGAGACAGGTCTAGCTATGTAGTTCAGTTCGGCCTTGAACTCACTATGTAGCCCAGGCTGGTCTCAAACTCTCGCAGTGATTCTTCTGCCTCAACCTGCTTAATACTGGATTACAGGTGAGCGCCATCACACCCAGCCCTCCTGAGATTCTTAGTTTACAACAGCAAAGACCCTTGTGCCAACCAAGCTCACACTCAGAGATTTCCAGCTAGGATTTGGATAAATCTTTTAGGATCACCAACCAGCCCCTAAGGCAGAGCCAGGGCTGCTGATAGCAAATCTGCTGCAGGGGTATGAGCTGGAAGCCCAGGGCCTCAGAGCAGCTGGTGTCCACAGAGCAGGCTCAGAGTAGGGGACCACTTCTGGGTGTCACTGGGGATCAACCAGAAAGTAAACCCATGAGAGCCCCAAGAGGAAGAGGCCAGGGATGGGGTCACACGGGCAGCTGAGAATGAGGGTGAGAGATGAAGGGTCACAAGTGCTCCCTGAATCACCCCGAGTTTCACCTAGGAGGAGGTAAGTCAGGTGCTGCTGCTGTGGGGGCGTGAGGGGGCACCTACAGCCAGCGGTTCCCGGTTGTGCATCCAGGGAGAGGGCCAGGGGTCATTGGGACACACATGCCCCAGCTTCCCACAACATGATGTGGGATCAGCCAAGTGCGCACCTGCAGGTGGACAGGAGAGAAACCTGTGCCCAGATACACCAGGCACTGAGCAGCCCCAGAGCGGCAACGCTGATGTTGGGGAGGACGCAGCTGAGTTAGGAGCCTCCTGCTACAGGAAATAAGCCAGGCCCAGATCCCAGGCAACACACCCTATCACTCCACACGGAATGCAGTGCTGTCCCCCACAGGAGCAGAGAGCTCCACTGTGGTTACCTGAGCCTGGTCCTGCATGCAAAGTCCTGGAGCTGCGGCACCGTACAGAGCCACCAGCTGCCACTGGTGCCCACTATGCCAGTATGCTGGCACCTCGTCCCCCAGCTCAGTGATAAGCAGAAACCAGGAGCAAAAACGAGGTGCAGGAGAAACTTCAGAGGCACAGATGGTCTGTGCACCAGTGGTGTTTGGACATGCGGAGCTCCCCAAGCGCACACACGGGCCACTCTGCGCACACAGATTGCACGTCAGGGCAGTGGGTTCCACTTATGCTGCAGAAGCCAAGGGTCAGTGAGGAGCAGGAGAGGGTTTGGAGGTAGAGAAGGCAAGCAGAATTTCAAACTCTCAAAGCCAGCAGAATCTCCAAGCACCTAGGCTGATCCACTGCTGTGTGGTGAGGCCTGAGCAGGACACACCTTTTTCTCTTGCTACTGTGGTCCTCAGGGGTAAGTGGTGTCTAGTGAAAGCCTGACCCTTGGGCCTGCCACCTACAGCTGGATGTGCCACCTCCCAGGCTTGCAGAGAGTCAAAGCCTCGAGGGACACGCTGGTTGGAGCAGAACAGAAATCTGTGGAGTGGGCAGAAGGGGCCCTGGGTTTGGGGGCTTTGCAGAACTTGGGCTGAACCCAGCTAACCTGGACTGAGCGGGTGGACAGGACAGGACAACGCGAGTGCTGACCCATGGCTGCTTCTGCAGCCGGGAGACCAGATTGCTTCCCAAATGCTGCACCCACGATGGGTAATATTGCAGCCTTGTGGATCCCTGAGAAGACACTGTGGGCCTCCTCAGGACCTTACTGGGAGGCCAGGAGCTTGGTCATTTACCTCCCTGGGTCCTTCCTACACGTACAGTGGTTACCTGAGTCCCTACACCTGAGCTCACATGCTTGCCCATCCAAAAGAAAGGAGGGGTCCTGAACCTCCAACCGCAGACACTCACTCCTCAAACTCACTAAGTTTTGAGTCATGGACGAGGGAAGAGATGACCTATTTTTGATGGGGCCTTTTATTTTGGAGGATCATTTATTTTAGCTCTTTGTATATTCCAGCTGTGGGGAGTAGCTGGGGAACATTCTCCCTGTCCTCTAGGTTGTCTCTCACTCTGCTGGTTGTCTCCTTTTTACTTTGAGGTGATCCTGTGTATTGATCCTGGATGTTAACTTTTGTGCAATCAGTGTTCTGCTCAGAAAGTCCTTGTCTGTGCCTAAGATTTCAAGAATTTTCCCTATTTTCTCTCCCAGCAGTTAAGACTTCTGTCTTAAGGTTGCAGGGTGATACATCTTTTGCGAACAGGAAGAGGACAGAGAGACAGAGGGAGTCAAGGAGAAGGGGACACAGAGAACTGAGACGCATCACGTACATGGACTGACTCCCCACCGGGCGCGTGATCATTGTGTACTGCAAACACGCACAATAAAAATTAAGACAAAGAGAGAGAGAGAACCCATGCTGCGGCCAGGCCCGAGGAGAGGAGCAGGCCCAGCAGGGTTCCTGGGAGCCCCTGGAGGTTCCTCTACAGGCACCAGGGCCTCAGCCAGGGCGGCTGCTCCTGCCTCCTGCAGCCCAGCCACCCTGACCACAGAGGCAGCTCCGTCCCTGCCCTTGAGCTCAGCCTCCAGCTCCTGTCACCATGGCTGCTGCCACCTGAATGTCCTGCAAAGCACTTCATGGTCTCACTGCGTTTATGTTTCGAGCAATCCCGGTGAGGAGTTCTGTGAGTGCTTGTGTGAGTTCCTAGTAATTGGCTCTCATGCTTTGTCCTTCACCATGCGCATGGGGACCAGGGAGGGGCTGGTGGAACTCCTCTTTAAAGGGTCCTGAGGAGGGGACACAACAGTCTTGTTTGTGGAGTGGAATTAATATCTTGCTGATAGCATTTTCTGTTGTGTATCTGTCTCTCTCAATCTAGCTGCAGGAGGTGACCTCCAAATAAAGTTAATTTAATCTGCAGAAATAACCCCACAATTGACTTTCCTGAAACTGATATTAGATGAAATCTCTGTTCCGCTGAGTCTGCCTGTCATTAGCTATTCCCTGTGAAAGGCCTAATGTACAGCATTTAAAAATCTCCTCTGATGTTGTCAGGTTTCATAAACACACTCTTTTATTAAGGAATTAGCAGCACTCTGGGGTGCAGGCTTGGTCAGTCTGGGCAGAGAAGCAGGACCTGCCCTGGGCACATAGGACTCCCCCTGAGCAGCCTCAGCAGAGATGCCAGCACCCACCTCTGGGGCCTCAAGAGAGGAGAAGGGAAGAGCTGTCTCCCCTGAACAATGTGGCATGTGCTGCTGGGTCAGGCCTGGACAGGGAACAGGTCACCTCAGTCCCAGCATCTGTCCCCTGACGGTACAGGACACATGCTACCTGCCTCAGCACACCCACCACTACTTTTCTGCTGGCCCCAGCTTCACCCTCCAGATGACAATGCGGCAGGGACATGGGGCTCCCAAGGATGCTCTGTTTCCGCCTGTAGAGCCAGGTGCCCTGCTAAGCCCTTGGGACTTTGAGCATGTTTGTTTCTGGTTCTGGGGCAGGTTTACCCTCTGAGTCCCAGTACCCACCCCTCTCTTTCCCTCTGGTCCTGTGGGAATGAGGGGGCCCAGGCAGGCTGGCTTCTCACTTTGTTCCTTCCCTTACCCCTCCCCCAACTTGGGGACAGCTGCACCTAGTGTCTCCTACCTCTGTAAACCACGTGGCATTTATAAAATGGGTGTGATAGCTCCGTGAGTATGTCAGAGTTCAATGAGGCCACACCGCAAAGCGTGGAGCCACAGGACTCAAGAGGAAGGTTCCTTGCACAGAGCCAGGACTGAAACTTGGGTTCCAGAGGTTCCTGTTGTCCTGTCCTTGGATCATGCACAAGTTGTGTAAGGCAATGCTTGTCCAGGGCCCTGCAGCTCATGGACATCCGAGGGGACTTGATGGGAATGCACCGATTCAAAGTCTAGCCAGGGTCCAAGATATTCCCACCCACACTTAGAAATTCACCCCTGCATCACGCCCCACAGTCTGGAAGGAAAACAGGCATTCAACAGTCTTCAGGGCATCTTATGCTTTGTCACTAGAACAGTATCACAGGGCTTTTTTATTTCATAAGATATTTTAGTGTTAAAATTACATGGAATGTAAACCTTAAATTTGTGTTACTTTCATTAGCACTTCTGTATACTTTTAAAATACCAGGAACACTGAGTAAAATCTTTGTGCTCTAGAGCCAGGTAAGAAAGTCTCTAAATGTCAGTGGTCAAACTACATCTGTTAAAAGACAATTGTTGGTGAGAATTAAAACAAGACCCACTTCTATGTTGGCTGCAAGAGAACCACTTTAGAATAAGAGTTAGGTTTAGTAAGTTTAGGTTAAGAGTAAAGGATAGAAAAAGATCTTCCATTCTTAATACTGACCAGAAAAACACAGAGAAGTCACAGTAATGTCACGTAGACCTCAGAGCAAGGCTGTTACTAGGGATACCTAGGGCATTACATAATGATAAAGGGGCTGTGGCAGTTAATCTTGGTGGTCAGCCTAACTGGGCCAGGAGTCACCCAGTGGGTTAGCAAAACACCTTGTGGGTGTGCCTTGGTGTGACCTTGGGTGCTATACCTGGTTTCTGGCCCTTCCTCTCTGGTCTCTTCACCCTCTGCTCTGCCTCCTGCCCTCCATGAAGTCATTAGCTTTTCTCCAGCATCCCCTTCCCCATGATGCATCTGCCTTGCTGCCAGCCACTCACTGGCTGTGACTTCTGAAACCATGAGCTAGAGCACACCTCTTCTCCTTGAGCTGGGGAGGTTGAAGATTTTTTTCTTGCAACTGGAAACCTGAGCAACACAGGAGTAGTGTCCAGGAGGACACAATTATGAACATAGAGGGGTTGAACTAAGAGCAAAATATACAAGACAAAAGCTGATGGAACTTCAAGGAGACATAGGTGAACCACTGAAGAGTTTAACAAGCTCTGTCTGAAACGGACAGAACCAGCTGGCCCCAAATCAGTAAGGACATAGCTGAACCCAACAACCCATTGGTGGATTGGACACAATCAACATCCGTGCACTGCTTCACCAAATGACACCATCATGTACACTGCCTTCTTCTGCCTTCACCAAAGTAGATCACATCCTGAGCTATGAGACACGTTGAGAAATTAGAAAAAAAAAAAGAAATCACAAATATCTGCTTTTGGAGCAGAGTGGAATTAAACTAGTAATTGATAAAAGAGGCATAACTGGAAAATCTTAAATTGTGGAGATTAAACAACATACTTTTCAATACAACATGTGTGAAGTAAGAAATGTCAAGAGAAATTTTAAATATTGTAAGTTACATGAAAATACAAATTCAAACTCTGTGAAATGCAGTGAAAGCCAAACTTAGACTGAAATTTATAGCATGGATGCATAGAATGGATGGGAATAAAGATCTAAAATCAATAATTTCAGCTTCTGCCTTAGGAAGTTAGGAAGATAAATCTAAATAAAGCAAAAATAAACAAAATTATAAAAAGTTGGGATGGAAATCGATGAAACTGAAAACATGAAATCAGCTAGGAAAAGACACAAATTAATAACATCAGAATGAGTGGATGTCACTACAGATCTGTGGACGTGAAAGGGCAATAAAGGGACTTCAGGAGCAATTACGTGTCCCAATTTGACAACCTGGATGAACAGGACCAATCCCCTGAAAGAAAAAACCTGGCAAATTTCACACGAGAAAACATGAATTATCTGGACATACCTGTACCTACTACATAGTTGAATCAATAATTAATTGCCTTTTGAAACAGCAAGCACCAGACCCAAATGGGTTCACTGCTAAATGCTACAAAATATCTAATGAAAAAAATCATGGCATTTCCTATGGTCTCTATCAGAGCGGAAGCAGAGAAGGGAAAACTCCTGACTCATTCGATGAAGCCATCACTATCCTAATACCAAAACCAGACAACAGTAACACCAGAGAAGAAAACCACAGGCAACATGTCTTCTGAGCACCGATACAGATGCTCCCTACAGAATATCAAGTCAGATTCAGCAACGTCTAGAAGGAATTATGCAGCATGACTAAGTGAGATTTATCCTAGGTACACAAGGCTGATTCAGTATTCAAAAATCAACTTCCCAACAATAGCTAAAACAGCAAGATGGTACAACTAAATGTAGAAGCTGCTAGAAAAAAATCCAACACCTAATCATGATAGAAACCTCTCAGTAAAGTAGGAAGCAAGAGAACTTCTTCAAATTCATAACAGACATTGGCAAAAAATCTACGGTTAATGTCGTGCTTCATTATGAGAAACTTGAAGATTTTCTGCTAAAATCAGGAACAAGACAAAGATGTGCTCTCCCACCACTGCTTTTCAAACACCAGAAGGCCTAACTACAGGTCAAGAAAAAGGAATTCAAAAATGAATTGTGACATAAGAAACAAAACTGCCTGTGTTTGCAAATCATATGTTTGTATACATGGAAAACCTGAGAAAATTAAAAAACAAATAAAAATCTCTTAGAACTAATAAGTTATTATGCAAAGTTGCATATATAGGGTTAGTATTGAAAAGCCAACACTGTCCTATGCCTACTGTTATGCCTACTTATCAGCCATAAACAAGTGGAATTTGAAATTTAAAACAATATCCTTTTCTTTAGCGGCCCAAAATGAAACATTTAGATATGAATCTAACAGAATATGTGTGAGATTCCTATGAAGAGAACTTCAAAGCTCTGATGAAAGATGTCAAAGAACTAAAGAAATGGTGAGCTAGCCCATGTTCATGGATAGGAAGATTCTACATTGTTGAGTTATCAATCTCTCCCAGCTTGACCTAGTCAGTAGAATTCTAATCAAAGTCCCAGATATTTATTCTGTAAGTATGGAAAAGTTGACTAACACTTATACGGAGAAGGAAGAAAACCACAGAGTACCCACCCAATGCTGAGGAAGGACAAAGTTGAGGGTTGACATTACCTGATTCCAGGAGTTGCTCTAAAGTTATAGGAACCCAGAAAGCATGGTATTGATGAAAGAAGACACAGATAAACCAGGAGACATCACAGAAAGCCCATCATGGGCCCACAGGAACATGATAAACTGACCTTCGACAAAGGAGCAAAGCTAACACAACTGAGCAAAGAATGTCTTTTCAACAAGTAGAGCTGGAACCCCTACATACCCACACACAAAAGAGTGAATCCAGCCACAGAGCTTACCCTGATTCAGAAATCAACTATGAGCAGATCATAGACATAAAAATGCAAAACTAGGAAACTCTTCAAACACAGGAGAAAGTTGAAGTAACCTTAAGTGTGCTGAAGACTTCTAAGGCATTCTGACAGCAAAAGCACAATTAGTGAGGAAATTAAAAGTCAACTTTATTAAATTTAAAAAATAATTTGTTCTGTGAAAGATGCCACCAAAGGAATGAGGAAGATCACCAGAGTGGGAGAAAATGTTTGCAAATATGCATCCATTATCTAAAATATATCAAGAACTCTTAAACTCATCAGTATGGGGGGAGAGTAAAAGTAGACAAAAGATAACATAGACCTTACCAAAGAAGGTACACAGGTGACAAGTAATCATATGAGATATTAGATATTGTGGATGTCACAAGGGAATTACAAATTAAAGCAAGATTCCAGTACATGCCTGTTAACGTGGCCCAAATCCAGACCACTGGGTGCTCTGAATGTTGGCAAAGATGTGAAGCAAGCAGCTTGGTCATGCACTGGTCTGTGGGGCTGCACACAGTGGGGCCGCTTTGAGGGATGGTTTCTTCATTTGTAGCAAGACCGGTCACACTTTTATCACTCCATCCAGCAGCTCTGCCCCTTGTCATCTACCCCCTGGAAACAGAACTTAATGTCCACACATACCCCTGCACACTGGTGCTGGCAACACCTTCGTTCATGATCACGAAAACTTGGATGCAACCAAGGTTACCGAGTGAATGAATGAATGGCCATACAGCTAGGTACAGAATATTAATCAGTACCGTGAGAGTGAACTACCAAGCTGTGAGAAGCCACATAGAACCTTGAATCATGTATTGTAAAGTGAAGAAGCCAGTGGGAAGAGTTGCTGCAGCATCCTAACCACGCGGCGTCTGGGAAAAGGCAAACCTGCAGAGGCAGTGAGCAGCCCAGTGTGGCCAGAAGCGAGGGGTGGAAGGGCGGTAGGCAGCTCTGTGCCACGCTGTTGTGGCAGACACACATTATCACACATGTGTGCAAAGCCGGGGAGTGTACAGCACCCAGAGTAGACCCAAAGGGCTCTATGGACTCTGGCTGACCGCGGTGCATCAGTGTAGGTCTGTCACTTGTGATGGCACTCCGTGTGCTGGCCATCAGCAGAAGGAGACTGTGTGTCTGGGGCAAGGTTAGCGGGAAGCCTCTGAAAATTCCAATCCAGTGTTCTGTGAACCTAAAACTGCTCTGAAAATCAAAATTTTAAACAGGAAAATGTAAGAAATTTCCCATTATTGTCAGAGACATTAATCCACAGATTGAAGGACACAGTGAGATCCAAGAAGGGAGATTGAAACCTAGACACACACAAGTAGAAACTGCTGAAAACCAAAGGCACTGGAGAAACATACAGATTTCTGTATGAGAAAGATGACAGCTGACCTTTACAAATGAAGACAGAAGCTCAGCTGATGCACAGCAGAGGGAGGACCAGGAGGAAGCCCTGGAGTGACATCTTCAGAGTGCTGGAAGAGCCTACTTTTCCTACCTCGGAGAAGCAGCCTTTGAGAATAAGAGATAAAATCATGTTCAGACAAAAGGAAGCATGAGGGAAGAGCTACTCCAGCACATGTGTATTTTGTTACTTTGTTACTTGTCAGGTTCTTTAAAAAATGACCCAGAAGAGGCGACTGGAGATGGATGAAGGAAGAAAATACAACAAAATGCGTAAACAGGAGGGAAAATCCAAATGGACATTTATCTCACAGGACTCTACAGTAATTTTGAACCATCTAAAATAAGCATTTAAATACATGGCAACACAGACATGGACGTTGTGGAGGGGGCAGACGTCAGACACCCTAAGCCCCTGTACTCTCCAGGGTGAGGGTAAGAGTGGTGTCACCTTTAGACACTGTGGCGCCGACTCGCAGGTTGTGATAGGCGTGATGCGAAACAGGGTGGTAGTAAAGGAGCCTATAACTTTCACATCAGAGGAGAACACTGGAACAGTGAAAGAACCAGCCCCCAATAAATTAAGAAATGTATAGAAATAGGAACACAGAGCAGGTGAGCCACTGATACGATAGCATAATTTATTGCTAAGAGACTCTTAATTGTATCAAGTGAAAAGAATCAAATGCTTCACTTACTGGGCAGTTAGTTTCCTAACAGGATAAAAGAGCGACTTCCATATGTGGAGCATTTACAAGATAGACATATAAAGTGAGAGGAAAGTGTCAAGGAAAAAGTGGGAAACGGAAGCCATGTAAAACACTCAGCAAACAAAGCCAGAGAACTTCTGCTGGTGTTTATAAAAGCAGACTTCGGGCAAAAAGATGTACTACGTATAGAGGCAGCTTTCATCATGATGAGAGACTCGACTCACTGGTGGATGTAATGGTTCTAGCTTATCTGTATCAGTCAGGCAACCAATGAAAATTTCAACAGCCTTAAAATAAGGGAAGGGGAGGGATCATGACATCATCTCAACAGCTGTGAAAAAAAAAAAAGAGAAAAAAACTGACACACAAACTCAAAGCAGAAGAAAATTTTCTTAAGATGACAAAGGGTGCCTTCAGCAATGGTGAAGAGGGGAAATAAGCCATGCAGATACAGTGAACAGCAACAGTCAAGGATGGAGACATTTTAAAAGCTTCCTCTCTGCAGCTGGAAACACAGCAAGGAAATTCCTGGTCACCTCTCATCGAACAGCCCTGGAGGGGCAATACAGCAATCAAGAGAACTGAAATTTGTAAGGGTTGAAAAGGAAGAAATTGAAGACAACAGTGTGCAATATAACGACCATCGTTGAGTCCCTACCATCTTAATTAGTGAAACTCTGTATTATTTCTAAGGATTTTAAAATTATTTTTTATTCTCTTTAATTGTTTGGGCAATATTGCATTCTTCATCTCAGTTGCTCCTTCCTATCTGAGCAGTTTCTTTTCTCTTTCACAATATCTATTGTACCCTTCAGATTTTATTTACTCTTTTAGGTTCTTATAGTAGGGAGGAAATATGTTTCCACATGTGAATCTAATTTATTTCACTTGTGAGTATGGTCTCTAGTTGCATCCATTTACCTATAAAGGCCTCTAGTTTATCTTTCTTTATAGCTGAGTAATATTCCATTGTATGAAAATACCACATCTTTTTTAATCCATTCCTCAGTTGATAGGCATTTGGGTTGTTTCCAAGATTTAGCTATTACAAATTGCACTGCTATAAATATGGGTGCACATATGTCACTGTGGTATGATTTTACTTCTTCTGGAAAAATACCCAGAAGCAGAATAGCTGGGTTTACTACTAATATCTGTTGGTTCATTGAAAAGAACTGTAAATGTGTAACTGTTTGATCAATCTTGAATGCCTATATCTGGTTATATGTGCAGCCATTTTGAAGATGACATTAGATAATATAGCAACCATTGTTAATAACCTATCACCATGTTTTAAAATTCTATATTATTGTTCTCTATGCTTTTTATATATTTTTGTTATTTTGTTTTTTAAATGAAAAACAATTTATATGTATATATTAAGATTCCTGGGATAGGTGTATTGCTGATGTCTGTGGAACAGTCAATGCTTAAAATGTTCTTTTTCTTGACCAATTTTGCATGCTTGAATTTGCTGATCAGAATGACTGATCTGAAAACAACAGTATGCAGTATAAGAACCATTGTTGAACTCCTACTATCTTGTATGGTGAAGCTCTGCATCATTTCTAATGTTTCTTTTTATTACTTGTTATGGTCTTTGCTTGTTTGATCAGTCTCACATTCTTATGTCCGGTGGACTGAGCAACTTTGTTGAAGATAGCAGTATGTAATGTAGCAATCATTGTTAATTTCTATCATTTTGTTTTTAGGTCATGTATCATTTTTGTTGTTTTTGTGTTGTTTTGATTTTGTCTTCATTGCTGTTTTGTCAATTTTTAAAATTTTTAAAATAAAAAAACTTTTAAAATGTTGCATTCTCACATCTGGTAATCTGAACAACTTCGCTGAAGATAACAATATGTAATATAACAACCATTGTTAACTTCCTACCATTTCATTTTGCAATTCTGTATCTTTTTATTTTTTTTGTATTGTTTTATCTTTATCTTTGCTGTTGTTTTGCTTTTTATCTCTTTAAAATAAAAAAGGAAAAGAAAGAAAAGGAAGAGATGAAACTCACTATACACACACACACAGACACACACACACACACACACAAAATGCACGTATGCACAGAACCTGAGAAATAATGCAGATATTCTTTAGAAGTAATGTGTAAATTTAGAAAGGTTGTTGGATACAAAGTAAATATAAATTAAATCAATTATATTTTTACATACTACAATAACCACAAACCTAAAAACAAAATTCACAGTGAGTCCCCAAGATGAGAACAGAGAAGAACTGCAGCTTCATGGCTGGTCAGAGAGAGACTTTGTAGACACAAAAGTCAAAAAGCACAGACAGGACAGGATGAAGTAACTAGCACTGGCATACAGCAGCCCAAATCTGCCTGCGGCTGCACACCTGGGCACCTCACAGACACACGGGAAACAGAAGCAGGCCGCAGGATTTTGCGGTTCCTGGACACACCCTGCGCTGGCCTTCAGGGAGCCGCCCAGGTGGAGAAGGCAGAGACTCAGCATGACTTGGGACCACAGGACCCTTCAGGGAGGCTGGGCTCTGGGGGAGGACCCGGGGTGCTAGGGCGGGAGCCAGGTCCTCTGTGTTCAGGTGCTTGGCACTCATTGATGAAATTTAGTTCTGACACACACTCTATCTTATGTTCTGTGGCTTTGGGTATATTATTCTTCACAATAAAATATTTAAATGGTACCATGTAAATTGTATCATACACACCATTGGGAAAATGAGATTTCTTTCGCATTTTAAATATTGACACAAAACTACTACATTGTTACTTAAAATGTTTACAGTGAAACATAAGATTCCACCCAATCGATACAATGTATCTTTTTCCAGTGCTGGGTGCCAGGCACAGGGCCGTGCACATGCTAAACAGGCACCCTAATTCTGAGCTACACTTTTAGCCCCTGTATCACCTGTTTTTCTGAATTAAATTCTTGTTTTACAGTTGAAATCGAAGCCAACACACTCATTTTTAAACAGACTCATATTTCTATTGCAGTCCTCTGCAAAATTCTAAGATAATAGAACTTATGTTTCGAAAGATTTTTTTGCATAGTCCCAGCATAATGCCTTATCCTAAGATGCACAAATATATACAAATTGATATGTCATTAATTTCCAGCTGCCACTGAGCTTTAAGTGCTAAAAGAGATTTCTTCTAGGCTGAGTTATTATTTCGATTATCACTAGAGCACTAGATTAGAACCGCAGGAACATATTATATATTTTAATGAATAATTAGAAAACAAGTTATTTTCATGTATCTGATAATATGATGAATGAGACTTCTCCTCACACTGAAACTGTGTCTCCTGGAAAGCATGTAATAGCTAAAGTGAGAAAGGAATTTGGACAGGTTTTATTCTTAATTTTCCTTTCGTTTTTAATCTACCAGACTGAGAAAGTGTCCCTGTAAATGGTAGGAAGACAAAGGGGACTTTTAAATTAAATGTGCAGAATGCATTGGCCTGGAGGAGGGTTACACCACACCACTGAGGGCCCTCTTCATGTGGGGTGCGGCTTCATCCAGGGGCAGTGTGGTCTGGGCGGTCCCCCCTGTTGTCTGCAGGTAGGGGGTCACAGCAGCAGGATGTTCATGACCTCCAGGCCAGGGCATAGAGGGGATGTGGACCCCAAGCCCAGGGAGATGGCTTACATAGCAACAGAAGCAGAAACGAAAATCCAAACACAGCAAGTGCTGACAGTGGTGCTGAGATACTAGACCCACATGCGCTGACTGTGAGGACATAAAACAGTGCGGTCACTGTGGAAAACAGGGCGAAGGTTTCCAAAAATTAAAAGTAGAATTTCCAGGCAGTCTGGGAATCCCACTTCGGGCTACAACAGAATGGAGATCAGGGTCGCAAGGGGAGGTTCACAGACTTGGGTTGCTGGAGGTATTATCCATGAGACATGGGATCCGATGGGTAAGTGTCCCCTTGTCAGGGAGTGTCATTCAGCCTTACAAAGGAGACGAGAACACGCAGTCACCACACAGGTGAACCCAAAAGACACAATGCTGTGTGAAGTCAGCCACACACAAAGGAAATCCTGTAGGACCCCGCTAGACTGAGGTGCCTGGGCACTGAGCTTCAAAGACAGCAAGGGGGATGTGGTCAGCAGGCAGGAGGGGCGCTGTGCCAGGCTGGGGCTTCAGTGTGCGAGGTGAAGCGTCTAGAGGTGATGGCTACACAGGTGTGTCTGTGCCGCCGAGCACAGCTGCTTCCTCAGGAGCGGCAGACAGTGAAGCTTACCCTATGTGCACTCGTCAGAAATTAAACTATAAATCTTGAAACTGTTTAAAATCAAAGAAAGAATCATAAGATAAAGCTGGTATGTTTTGCAGGTATTGTTTGTTTCCAGTCACTGCAATGGACAGAGGCCACACTGGGACCTGGGGACAGCCCAGCTGCCACCGTAGTCACCAGACTGGCGTGAGGATAGCCTCAGGCTGCACCAGCACTGGCCTGGCGGAGCCCATCAGCTGCTAGACAGAGTGACAGGGCCTTGAGCAACTCATATAGCTGTCCACAGCCTGCCGCTGAAACCCATGGGCTCTGCTAGTAGGACTTTAATGACTGTGATTCAAAAATTAAAATAGAGATTGTTACTACAGTGCTTTTTGTAATTTATAGGACACGGTTTTGTTGAAAGGGAATAGTTCTCCATGATTAATTAAATTTATAGGTTCGTTTTAGGTACACGTAATGACCACATTCGTCATGGGAAATTCGTACCTGCACATGATACAACTTGATTCATCTTTTCCCATTCCCCTCCCCTCCCTTGAACCCCTGGTCCCCTCTTTATTGACAAAAGCTTTGTTTCAATTTTTCCTTCTCTTCTCTTTTTTTCTTTTCCTTCCATGCCTCTCCCCCTCCCCCTCCCTGGTTCCCGTTCCCATTCAAACATTTTCTCCCTGTTTCATAATACCTAGTGTACCTTTTTGTCCTTGTTTACACTTAGGGTTTCTCACAGCAGAGAAACAATGTGATATTTACACATGTTGAGAGGGGGTAGTTGGAACCTCACCTGAATTTGCCAAAGTATTTGTTACCAGGTTGTTGGAAACTCCTGTTTTTCTTCCCAAATCCACAATATTTTGAATCTTTCCTTTGTTTGAACCTCAGCATTTTAGAACAGGTGTCAGAAAACAAGCCTGTCCTTCATGGTTTGCCAGGGGAATGTGGACCTTACATTTTCAAGCATTGTGTCCACAACAAAAGCAAGGCTGACAGGCGGCGTGTCCTGCTCCATTTCCTGGGGACAAGGTGACTCTAGGACCCCACCTGCGGCAGGCCTCCTTCTGTTGGATGCCCCGTGGCCCCGCCATTCAGAGCTCTCCTTCGTACTCTGCTATTCCTGGCTGTCCTTGGCCTGAGCGTCCACGTCTGTCCCCTACACACACGTGTCCACCGGTTCCCTTGTGGTGACTGCCTGTCCCTACATATCCCTTGCCTTTGCTGCCGGAACCTCAGCGCCGCTAGTGCCTAGGGGCCTCTGCTGCCCTCTCGTCCTCTGGCTCCTGGGAGCACGGATCCAGCTTCTCTCGTTTCTGCGGATTCTCTTCTGCAGGGCCACTCTTCCCTTGTGATGTCCCAGTGTGGCTGCATCCCTACGTCTGCCACTGCCCTGCCACTGTTTGGGCCATGCTTTGGGCTCAGGCAAGCAGGGACTTCTGAAAGCCCTCACCTATGGAGGTGAGGAGAACTGGGTAGGGTTCCCAGAAGTACAGGGGTGGGGTGGATGGTGGAGAAAAGGATGTGTTGGCCCCACAGCCCTGCTGAGTTGTGGACCCTTCCTCCAGGCCTGCCCCACCTTCCCACTTACCATCAAATCCAAAGCCCACACAGTAGAGGCTGGAAGGGGTCCAGCCCAGTCAGCAGCCATCAGGCAGAGCCGAGGGCTCTGGGGAGCTGGGCCCCTCCACCCCGCCCCTTCCTACTCTGAGCTGTGCTGAAATCCACCCTCCTGGGGCCCCCAGAAAGCAAATCTGCTCTCCCGCTTCTTCTGTGCTGTGCACGGTGCTCAGAGATGGTTCCACTCCCTGGAGGTCACTCCCACACTGAAGGGAGCACAGAAGCTCTTCAGACAGCCAGGAAGAACAAGATCTCGCTGGGTGAAGATGGGGACCAGAGACTGCTTTTCTCAGGGTTCTGCAGCCTAGATGACTGAGGACACTGCCGATCTCGGCAACCTGAGTACCTGGGAGGACACACGCACATGAGGAGCCTGCTGAAGCCGCCACAGGGCTAACAAACTTGCCTGCTCACGCCTCCCTCCCACCCCTTCCTCGTCTCTCTCTTGACTCCGGGACTCAATTCCAGACAGTGTGATTGCTTGATGCCTTAATCTCCAGGCATTTAGGCCCAGAGCCAAGCTGGCGCTGGCCACAAAAGAAGCTGCAGGTGCAGATGAGGTAGAAATGGACCCGAGCCTGGACCAGAGCAGTGCCAGCCACTTGATTCCACAGTAGCCCTGTGCACCGCATCGGCTCACTGACACTGAACCTCTGGGATCCAGAGCCCCAGCAGCTGAGGTGATGCAGAGAGGAAAGGGCACCCAATCTCCTGGGTCCAGCCTCTGATCTTTGTGCCAACTGCAGCGGATCCTGCTCGCTACTGCCCAGCTTCCCTCCTCTAGCAAAATCTCACGTTCCACCCTTGCTGGGTGCTGGAGGCCAGGCAGGAAAGTTGTTGCCCACTGTTCTGAGGGTCTCCAGCAGTGCAGGACCTCCACAGAGCAGGAGGTCAGTCCCTGGTGGGACCTTTCCTAGCGACAGCGCCCAGGCAAGCAGCGGGGGAGGACAGAGAGGCGGGACCCTGGCCAGAGTGTGAGGCTCGTCAGGGAACAGGGTGAGGTGGCTTCTGAGCTAGATGCTGTGGGATTCATGCCCAGGTCAGGTCTACAGGAAGCTGGGGAAGGAACACTGATAGGGCCTGTGTGCTCTGGGAGGCAGAGGGCAGGGGGCTGCACCATGCACACAGACCCCTGTGCAGGAATCACAGGCCTTTCCTGCAGGGCCGGCTAGCACTGAAGGATGGAGACTGTAGGCCTGGATACAAAAGCATCTGTACATGGGGCGTGTGAGGGGGAAGAGTCGTGCAGGTGTTTGAGTTCCCCAGGGTGAGGGGTCTCTGTCACACATGCAGCCTGGCACTAGTCTGCCCAGCCCCGGCTGTGAGCGTGGCCATCAGCCCAGCTGAGTCCTCCCTGCCCTGGTCCCTACCAGGCAGCCGCTGTGCTCTGTCCAGTGCCTGGATGGTTCCTGAGGGTTCTCTGCACGGAAACGGGGCAGCACTTGGGAATGGGTGTCTCCATGAGCATCCTCAGCCAGGACCTGCAGTACTACCCCGCCCTTGGAAGGAAGCCCAGCACCCCCACCACGGCCTCAGGGTCCATCCCTCCTGCACTAGCACCCTCCAGGCCAGAGGCCTCTTCGCTGGGGCAAACACCAAGCCCAGAAGCCCCCGGCGCACCCTGGGGCTGCTCTCTCCTCCGTCACTGACTTGCTCCCTCGTTCCCTCTGGACTTCCCAGGGGCCGCCTCCCAGTCTCCCCACAGCCTCCTTCTCCACGCCCAGGGCCCTCTTCTGACTCAGCCTCCGTGGCACTTGCCACAACCTGTCCTTTGGTGTCCTTACCTGTGTGGTGCCCCCCTCCCTCTCTTCCCTGTGCTCTCTGAAAGAGAAGAGTGTATCTGTCTTCCCTCTGTGCCATGGGCGGGGAAGAAGGGCCGCCTGCTCCCTTTTGAAATGAAGGAACTGAGCACCCCCCGTGGCCTGGCGTTGGACTACACTGGGGAGCTGAATGCTGCCAGGAACCCTGAGCCTGTTGCTGCCTACTCCTATCCCTAAGAGTTCATCGCACAGGGCACGGGCGGCACAGGTTCGGGAAGCCTCAGGGTCTGCTGGGGGAGGCGAGGAGCAGCTGGCCGGCTCTGGCGACCCCGTGGTGCGTCTGTCTTTGTGTCACTTTGCCTCTGACAGTGGCCCCCAGCGCCCGCCGCGTCGATACTGCGCCAGAATGCAAACACAGCGCCACGCTGTAATTGTTCCATGAAATCAGTGTCCGCTGCCTGACATGTATTTACCCACTTGACTAATCATTAACTGATAGTTTGCTGCATGGAGATAATATTTCTAATATGTAATGCAATTTGCAGAGTACAGAAAGTGCTTATGGGACAGAGATGGTCTGAGGGGTCGGCGACCTGGACGGAGATTGACGGAGGAAGCGCCTCGTGCAGCCACGCCTAGTCTCCCGCACAGGTCCCGACGGCGGTGTTTATCTATGCAGGGGACTCATTTGTAAATCAAGGGGAAGAGAAAATCAATGAATTTGCATCTTTTCTCTCTCAAAACCCCATTAGATGTACTTTATTTAATGCGGGGCCCATCCCTCGTCCATCACTTAGGGTGAAGTGCACGGGTCAGGACCTACCAATAATTTTAATCTCCTAAAAGCACATTTCTATGCTAATTTTTAATTGCAATTAGTGCCAATGTCAGCTGCTAGCTTTGGTGTCTGACTTAATGATCTGCTGGCCTTATACCTCTGGTGTGAGGCGGGGAGAGGTCCGGGGCAAGGAGCAAGCCGACAACCAGGAAATCCTTCTGAACTGCACTGTCAGATGCGTGCAGGATGAGGATCCGCCTGTAGGAAACCCACGGAGTTCAGGGTGTGTCTTTGCCACACAACCCCCAGGCTCTGACCCTCACCTCTGCCCTCTCCCCCTTTGCCAGCCCACCTGCCTGATCTACCTGCAGGAGCCTGGAGTCCCTGACAAGGAAGCAGGGACTTGGCAACTCAGACTGTGGCCTGCTTGGCTGCACCTTGCTGGGTCACAGCAGCTTTATTCTGGCCGCTGGTGTTGAGCAGCACCCAAGACTCCGCAGACTTCATCCTGTGCTGATGCCTTATCAGCCCCAGTGGTCTCTGCAGCCAAGGCAGGAAGGGGGAAGGCTTGGGCCTGCTCTGCTCCTCACAAAGAGAGGCCCAGAAACAAGTGTGTTCACAGACGGGGGGAACAGGAACCCCAGCCTCGAGACTGCCGAGGACTTGTGAATCTGCATGCAGCTGATGGCCTTTACCAGACTTCCTGTGAAGCACGCCAGAAGAGCCAGGCCCCCAAGGCAGAGGAAGCAGGGGCCCTGGCAGCAGCAGGTAGCTGTCCCACAGCAGCTTTGCCTTGGGAAGTGACATGGGCCTCTAAGGACCCTGCAAGAATCACTCTCTCCACAGCCCCGTTTGAGAGCTGTGTTTCAGAGGTGTGGCTAGCTGGTCCTGGAAGAGAAGGAGATGCTGCAGACTGGGCTGCAGCCAGCTGGCCTCTGAGCTCCTGTGGGCAGAGAGCCCTTCCTACTGCTCATCGTGGCCCAGGAAGTTTATATTTGTGACCCCATGGAGAAGATACTGGAATTCTAGCAAGTTAATTCCAATCTGTCACTTCCAGTCCAACTCATGGCAAACAGAAAGACACTGAGGGGTGTGTGTAGTTGTGGGGAGCCGAGGGATCCTAAGTCCAGCCACACTGATGGCTCTCTGGAACAAAGGCCTCCACCCAGGGCCGAACCTGGGTTTTATTCATTTATGAAGGAGGGAGTGGCTTGAGGATGAGTGACTGTGAGAGTGGCGGGAAGTAGGTGGGCTGGGTAGGAGGCCTGAAATCACCTCTGCAAATGCGGACAGAAGGACGTGCAGAAAGTAATCTGCATGACACAACTGAGGTAGTATGTGGTGTTTTAGGGTCAGTGCCTCAGCTCTGATGTGTGATCTTTTATGTCCTGGGAAGTTACCACTTCTTAGCTCAAGGCTCAATCCCAGTTGACAGCGTGGTGTGTGGATCTCCATCCCGCCTCCTGCCTCACCCTGGCTCACACATGTTTATCTGGGTGCTATGGGGGTGGAGAAACACTGCCCCGTCATCTTTGCTTCAAAGACTACACATCAGCACCTGGGTTAGACCGATATGCATTACTTAAAGCCAACTGGGGGGATAAGGAAAAGTCCCAGCCAGCTCTGCATATATCAATACATGCAAATAGGGCCAGGCTCAGCCCAAATGGAGACAGTTGCTTCTCCCTCAAGGCGAGTAGCCCAGGTGGTCCTCCACAGGATGCCACAGGGATGAGACCCCACAGTAGCCCTGCCACTGCAGAGACAACAGGGATATCACCGCTTGTTCCATGAAGGCCCATGCAGGAAATATGTTAGGCCTTGCTGGCCATGGGGGCTCCATCAAAACTATGAACACTGCCAATGTGTCACCAAGGCAGCCAGGGACAAGACTGTTGCCATGTTTCCAATAAAACTTTATTTACAAAATGGGCAGAAGGCCAGACTTGGCCCACAGCCGTTGCTGGCTGACTACTGGATTAAGGGACAGCTTGGAGAGAAAAGAACCAGACCAAGACACCCTCAGAGACCAGCTGTGGTGCATGTGGCTGACTGGATCCACAGACGATATATGGTTTGTGTTTAGATGCCCTCCCAAGGCCTTGTGCACCCAAAGATGGGCTTTGGAATGGTGACTGAGTTACAGGGGTGTGACAGATAAATGTGATGGAGAAGGCAGGACCTTCTGGGAAGAGGCAGATCAGCATGGACATGACCTAGAAGGGTCTCTCCCCTTCATGTCCGCTATGCTGTGAGCAGCTTCCCTTGGCCATGCATGCATCACACAAGGACTGAGACTCCTAAGAAGTGAGCCAGCACAAACTCTTCCTTCTCTGTGCTATGGCTGTGGGGCGTTGTGTCCACTGTGACACGTGGAGCTTGGAGCCCCATCCTCTCTCCAGAGGCCCGTGGGCAGTGCCATGGCTCTTGTGAGGAAACCTCTTGGGAGTTCCCACTGGGCCCCCGGAGGGTGGGGCGCGGGAATGTGGACCAGTACTGCAGAGGAGCCCTGTGAGATCAGCCCGGCAGAACAGACCATGTAGTCCATGCACAGGCTGGAGGCAGATCCGCGCAGCCTGGTTTCTCACCCAGGCACAGAGACAGGGACAGAGCCTGATGCAGCCTCATACCTGGGGCATCACTTGTCTCAGGCCATGCAGAGATGGGCTGGAAACCCTCCCTGTGAGAGGAGAAGGCCCTGGACAGCAGGATGGGCAGGAGAACAGCTGTCCTCACCACTGGCCTTGGGGACAGGAGCCGAGGCTGGGGCAGGCAGGAGAGAGAGGGTTCCTTGGATGCATAGAGGGGCTCGGTCCGGCAGAGCCTGCTGCCTTCCTCCAGGCTGCGGGGTCTCCCGCCCCCGTCTGCCCGTCCTTTCCACGTCGGCAGTGCCCCTCATAATGGAAGCTGACAGAATGCAAATGAGCTTCTGAGGGAGCCGGCAAAAGTGGCAATTTCTCTCATTTAGTGTTCAGATGAGATGCCTGTCTCCTGGGCACACAGTCTCATTAGAATTCGGAGGCTAATTTTGTCCATCAGCATGAGATTATTGGCTTGAGTCAGGTTTGGGGCCATCCCTGGAGTGGGGAGGACTTGCACACCAGAGCCACCCTGGGTTCTCCGTGCTGCACAGTGGCCTGGCTGCAGCTCTCCTGCTGCTGCTGAAGAGAGGCCTACAAGGTCTTCTCCAGGGACTTCAATCGGCTGGATGCGAACAGTGGTCTAAAAGCCACTAGAGAAAAGAGAACGTGCCGTGTCCCTCTGGCCGGCCTGTGGCTCCTAGCAGCAGCAGAGATCTCCAGGCATCCTGAGGAGGGAGGGGCTCCCCTGGGCGTGGCATGATGCTCACGTGCATTCTCTCAAACCCTTCTAAAGGTAAACCCCTCTGGAGCATGCTCTGACTTCATTTCCCAGGGAGAATTACGAACTCCCACAGTGGACCCAGTGGCACAAAGGCACATAGCTGACGTGAGCCAGACGTGTCGGGGCCTCAGGTCCCACGGCTCTTGGCCACCCCCAGGGACTGGAGCTGAAGCTAGAGCTCCCAGGTAGAAGGCTCAGGAGATGGCAAAGCCTGGTGCCGTGCATGTGCACAGCGGTGCAGGAGGGCACAGTGGGTGCGGCGTGCGTGGGCCGACTGGTGGGCGAGCCAGCTCCTCCCGTCCCTCCTCAGCCTCCCCTGATCTTGTCCCTGCTCATGGGCTCTGCTGGCAAAAATGACGTGAGGAAGCCAGGAGAGGGCATGAGCAGAAGGAGCCGAGCTCCCTGCCCTGGAGTCCCCTGCACCCCATCATCCTGCGCCCACCTGAGCCCTCCCCTCCCCCGCCTCCACCTGTGAGTGGTGGAGCCGCCCTGCGCCCTCGCTGCACCCATTGTAGGCAGTGATGCCAACAGATGCCTCACCTGGACCGAGTGGGAGCACACACGTGGGCGTGGAGAAAGTGACAGATCCAGGGAAGCAGCCAGAGCCAGGAAGGCTCCGAGAGCTCGACTAAAGCAGTCAGCAGCAGTGCACAATGCAGGGGTGGGAGTAGCGAGGGTCTGTGGGTGCTCGCCATGTGCCTCGGGTGCTCTGTGTGGCAATCTTCTCACCCTGACCCGGGGGTGCCTCCACCAAAGCCAATGCCCATTACTCGCCCAGCTCCGCAGAGGGAAAAAAAGTCCTGGAAAGTTGCACAAACTGTGCCTGCCATCTGACTTCTAAAGGGCAGCATGGAGCAGGAATGGAAGGGTCTATGTAGTCTCAGCCACTACCTTGGTGTAGGGTCCTCGAAGAGTGGAACTGGGGCCGTCTTAGGGAGCTGAGGGTTGCACGGGGAACAGGAACCTTCCTTTTCATGAATATGAGAAACCGAAGGCCCTCTAAGTCTGCTCTGCAGCCTGAGGCTCAGCGGGAGGAGCAGCCATCCAGGCAGGAGCAGGAGTGAACTCCAGACCCAGTGTGGTCCCCCCCAGGCTCAGAACATGGGTGGTGGGCTGGGGGGTGGCACTTGGACCCTGGGGCAGTGGCCATGTGGATGGGGATGGAGGACAAGTGCACCCATGTCTGCTAAGAGGTGTGGGAAGGAAGCACCCGCACCCTGTCCTTCCCAGAATGGGCACCTGTGGACCCGGGGACCCAGGCTCTGTGGTCACGAAGCAGACAGGGAACTGGGCCAGCCAAAACGTCTCCACCAAGGTCGACTCCTGAAGGAGGGATGCACACCCCAGGAAATAACCCCTGGGAGAGGCTCCAAATCACAAACAGCCAGAACCTGGTGAGGAGTAGAGAGGAGACGCCATGCGGGGCAGGTTGTAGCTGCTCATCTGGCTGTAGGTGGTAGGACCCAGAAGCAGCTTTATCAGGGTTTTGATGACAGCAGAGGAAGGGACCCTCCTCCACAAGTCAGAGGGGTGGGAAAACCACCCTGCCGCCCCCTACACCTCCTGTAGCAACAGGAGTGCAGCTGTCTTTCAACAGCGAGCAAGAGAAGAGGGTTGTGGAAGATTCCATGAAGGTTCCTCTGTGAGACTGGAGCCATGCGGTGATGTGAGGCTCTGGGAAACACGGGGTTCAGGCAGACCCCATGGACTCTGAGCTGTGCGGGGCGAGGGAAGGAACAGGCCACGAGGGGGTATGGGGAGCAGGACAGCAACGCACACAGCAGGCAGCTGGACGGGGAGTGTGCAGGCCCAGGGAAGAGTGGGCGAAGTGACTTTAAGAAAGAAAAAGGCCTGCTTTAGAAATAACAGTTCCACCAGCACATAACAGTGCACAAAGACTAGCAAATCACTGGAGGAAAGAAAGAAAGTGCAAGAAATTTTAAAAATAAAGATTCTAGAGGAAAGTACAGCCAACAAGCGAAAGGAAAGAGGACCCAAGGTAGTGGTGTGATCCCAGCACACCGCGGATGTTTGCATTTTACAAAACTGATCGCAAGAAAAGACGCACTGGGATGGATCCCCGGCAGGAGCCTCCCTTTGCTTCAAGCGCGCTCTCCCTATCACCCCTGCCGCTTGCAGAAGCAGCTCTGATTTCTTCTTTGTTGTCTTTAGTTGAGCTATCCCGTCTGCCTCCATGTCCTGAACTGATCCGAAATGTTTCCCTTTCGTGATCACTCGGACTTTGGGGAAGAGCCAGAGGTCCCACAGGGCCAGATCTGGTGACTAAGGTGGATGAAGAAACAGCATCATTTTTTACGAGCCTGCGTTTCCCTCGGATGGTGCACGGTAGCAGCATTCATCTCTTTTATTTTTAATTACGTCTTGTAAAGACACTCAGGAAAGAGGTCTTCCAGTCCTATTTCAGAGAGTGGCGAGAGGCTGGGTGTGGGGGTACATGCCTCTAATCCCAGCAATCAGGAGGCTGAGGCAGGAAGATTGCCCCAAGTTCAAGGCCAGTCTGAGCTTCATGGTGAGACTTTGCCTTAAAAAAAGGAGGAAGGAAAGAATGTGGTGAGAATAATGGAATGAGTGAGTCTGAAGTGAGGGGGAGGGTTTTCAGGGCATTAATGGCAATGTGTCTTTTACTATAATGAATTTTTTACTTCTGTTTAGCATTAACTCTGCATTTTGATTACACCTTTGTACATACAAACAGAATCCAGGAGAGGAGTAGGGCTGGAAGGAACAGAGCTGGGCCCAGGCTACCTGTCCTAGGACATCAACCATCCTGAGACAAAGCAAGACCTGCTGAAGGGGACCTTGGCAAAGCCAGGGCCATCACCCTGGGTGACTGTGTTGAGCAGAATCTGCACAAACAGTGGACTTGGCAGGCACCTCCCAGGGAAAAATGTGGGCAGCAGAACAAGCCAGCCTATCAGCTGGATGATAATAACTTACCATGCAGAGAAGGGGATTTCTGAGCACATGGGACATTGAGGGTGTAGAAACGTTTGGGCCACAGGCTATGCAGGCGCACCCTAGGTGGGTGAGAACAAAGCCACTGCACGGATGAGAAGGTAATGAGATCACCCTGGGCCACGGCCCTGTAAGACCCTGCTCCGCACAACCACAGGCAGCAGCATGGAAGAAGTGAGTGGCTTTCGACCGTCGGGGCTGCAGAAGGTGGTGGGAACAGCAAGGAGCCCCAGCCCCATCTTCTGTGCAGCCTCCCTGGGAACTCACACCGAGCAGGTGGGTTTGTAGATGGCAACCAGGAAGCACAGAGGAATCTGCCCAATGCAAAGCTGGAAGGGCATGTGTTTGTAGATCTAAGAGCAGAGCTGGCCCTCCGTGACAAGTGTGTAGGTCATGGTGTGACACTACATCATTCTATGACAGATAATTGCAATGAACTGATTTGTGGAAAAGTCAGAATAGAGGGGAAGTGCAATCGCTGTCATGGTCTTGTGGGTTCTGATGGGAAGTAGAGACACGGAGTTGACATAAATCGCAAAGTAAAGGTGCAAAGAGAGAAGAGGTTGCTGGCTAATTCCACCACGGCTCACCTGGGTAAGTGTGAGGATGAGGGTAGATAAATATGCACATCTCCCCGAGCACCAGGCATATGCAAAAACCCCACTGCTAGAAGTAACAAATATCATGGTGGTACAGAGACCAACTGTATGGTCCACACTGGTGTGTGGATTTAGGATTATGTCTGCCACACTGGGTCAGCAGAGGAACCTCACCTGTCATTCACGCATAGGATGCACCTGAGACAGGGAGTCACACGGATGCAAAAGCAGCGTGAACGTGGACGTGTGAGGAGAGAGAGCATGAGGATGGTGAGGCTGACCTCGCCACAAGAAAATTCAGTGAATGGCATTAAACTAGGCAGGGATAGAAGTCACAGGGAACAGTGACATTTGTACTATCACTGTACTTAAAGACACATCAAAAACCTTAACAAAGAGAAGTCGCAAAGTATAAAAACTTTGAAAATGCAAATCACAGCTCTTTGACAGAGGCCACAAAACATAAAATCTTTGATGAGTACAAAATACAAAATCTTTGATGAGAATCTGCAGATGAGTACACGTACTAAGCGGGGGTACAAACAGGCCGATTGGCCAATGCATCGATAGCAGACAGATTTAAGCTGCACGGAAATACTAAGCCCACACGTTTGGATACGAAATTACTCTACTAATGCACCCAGGGCAGGGATGGTCCCCAGGCCCCTTCACCTGGTGAGACAGTTCCCCAGTCTTGGCTGAATGACGGATGGGAGCTGTGGCCCCATAGGATCATGTGACAGCTGGAGAAGTGCAGAGACCTTCACAGGGATGTCTGTGCCCACCCACAAGCCCAGATCTGGGGCAGGGACTGCCAAGCGTCCCCTCCACCTGGGTGTGCTGATCTCAACCCAACACCACTGTGATTTTACCACCAGCTCGGCTTTGTTTTCTGCTTCTTATCTGCACAGCCTCTTTCCCGCCTGCCTGCCCGCAGCCTCGGCAACAGCTCTGATGGGCACTAATGGGCATTCTGAGGGGGAGATAATCCTTTAATGTTCTCCAAGAGGCCTCGGTGCGCACAGGCTTGGAGAGCACCCCTAAGAGCCAAATCCCGGCTTAGCCTCCACTTAGTGGACGCTGATGAGGCGGCTTTGTGGTGGCTCAGGTGGGGGAGGCTGGAGGGGCTGGACCCAGCTTTGGGGTCTCATGACTGTTAATTCTGGAAGCTGAGGATTCCCTGGACAGGGAAGGCCTCACAGTCTTAGTGACACAGGCTGTGGCCAGGTGCCAGAGAAGCGGGTTAAGGACCCAGCTGCCCACCCCGGTGTCCCCACCTCTCCTCCTTCCCCCTGCAGACCTTAACACATCCACTGGAGAGGGGTCGGAGTGTGGGCAACCTGTTGGGGAGACACCAGGTGACGAATATGAATCCCTGGGTGATCACGGCTGCATCACTCACCCGCGCTGTCAACACGACAGGAGACAGGGCCTCCTCCTGCAGGCGCTGCGCCCCTCGGCCATGAAGGCCCTGGCATCCACAGCAGGAGGTGCTGGGAGCGGTGTCCTGGCTGGAGGAGACGGACCCCAGTTTGTGCCTTTAAAGGCTCTGTCTCTCTCAGTGCTCTGCCCTTGTGCTCCATGCCCCAGACGTCGTAAAGGGATTGGCCTTGCTTCCCCTGGCCCCGCTGCCACCATGCTCCTGCTGTGGAGCCAGCTCACCAGGGACCGAACCCCTGCAATCATGAGCCAGACTAAACCTCTCCTCCTTCGAGCGGTGAGGGTCACGTACTGTGTCCCAGTGGCAGGAAAACTGATTGGTACACAGGCTCTGTGGTCCCAGGATGACTTGGGGACCAAGGACTCAGGGCGCTGACTGCTCCCTTGGGGTAGGTGCCACAGGCTGCTCTCTCCCAGGTTTGCATGCACGTGGCTCCAGCCCAGGTAAAAATGCCAACCCCTCTTACCTTGCCCAGGAAGCAGGCCTGGCTGTCCACCTCCTAGATGCGCCCACTCGTCACTCTGGGCATTATCATAGGCCTGCCCAGTTGAACAGGGGTCACTCTGCAGGATGGACTGGGCAATTGCAGGAGGGGTCTGCTCAGCCCCCTTGCTTGCTTACACCTTGTCATTCTTAAGTGTTTCCTGGAGTGTTCTGAAACCCACATGTCCCCAAATAATGTGTTGCTACTGCTGGCCACTGTTTCTTATTCCCAGCAGAGGGAGGATGTTCTGCCTGCTTCCTGAGCCTATTCATGGCTGCTCTGGCCTGTGGCCCTCAGGGACAGTCATCAGCTTGCCTGGGCTGCGAGGGCACAGGTGCACCCTGTGTGCCAAGTTCTGGCCCAGCCCCGGAAGGACCAGGGATGAGGGGCATCCTGGGCCGGCTGCAATGCTGTACAGCTAAATCACATTGGAAAAACTGCCCTCCTGAGCTCCTACAGGTCCCAAAGTGTGGGGGGAAGAGCCACCCTCCCTGGGTCCTGTTGAAGACACAGTCTCGAGGCCTCTCCCAGCTACTGGACACATGCTGTCTACAGCACAGGTCTGTGTCCTTGTGAGCCTGCACCTCTCAGGGCCAGGGACCTGCTCAGTGCTGCTGGTGGAGCCAGAGCTGGAGGGTGCAGGGTCTATGGCCCCCAATCCTCAGCATCCCTGGGAGGCAGAGGCAGTGTGCCATGAAGCAGAACACCTGAGCCAGGTGGGGTGAGGTGGACCAGTGTGGTGGAGGGAGAAGGAGGGGGGAAAGTCAGGTTGGAGCAACACGGTCAGAGTGGGGTGACCTCACCGGGAAGGGACAGAGAAGGACAAGGGACCCCTGTCCTGTGCTCAGCACCCCTTGAGGAGCCACTCGAGGAGCTCCTGCCTCCCTGTCCATCCCTACACCTAAGATGCTGTGGTTCCCCAGGGAAACAGCATCTCCTGCCCTGCAGGGCGACCCCAGAGGAGCATCTGGCGGCGAGGGAGGAGGGATGCTGAGGGCCCAGGAAGTGCCCTTGTGCCAGGCTCACCCCACCCGCAGCCCCCAGGAGTGTGCCTCGGGAGCAGGGCTCCCACAGCTTCCTCGAGACGCTCACAGATGGTTAGAGGGCAGAAGACAGGTCCCCACAGTGGCCCCTGGAGGACCGTGCTGACTTTCAGTGTCCGCACCTCACTCCAGGAGGAGGCGGCTCCAAGCCGTCTCGTCTTCACGGGCTTACGAGAGAAAAGCTGAGCTCCACCACTTCTATCGCCGAGGTCAGACTCTGCTGCAGGTGCTGTGCTCCTTTTGCTCACACATTTGGAAAATCCGCAGTGCAGGTGTCCTTCAGGGGCTCCTCCTCCTGGGGGTCGCCAGAGGCCGGGGAGCTGGCTGCCTTCCCTGAGGGTCCAGGCCATTGGATGGGGTTCCATCCCCTGTGCCTTCTCAGTGTGATGCTGCCATGCACGGGTGACAGTGTGGACCCCATATGGAGGACATGTGTGTCATCCTTTCATCGTGCTGTCCTCGGGCTGCCCTTGTGGCTCCCTAGAAAGGTGGGTCTGCAGCCCCAACTGCCGGGAGGCCAGTGTCCAAGACACAGCAGCATGATGTGACCGGGGACCCACAGGCCAGACCTCCTTGGCTGCCCAGGGGTGGCACCAGGTGCTTTGCCATGTCGCGATCCTGTGGGCACAAAACTGAACCCATGGATGGGGCTCGTGGGTTCTGGCCAAGAGCAATCTCTGTCCTTTCAGCACCCGAGGTGTCTGTGCCTGTGGAGGAAGCCCCAGCAGGCTCCTGCTGGCCTCCAGCCTCCGTCAGCTTTTCACATGGGCAGTGCAGGAGGGCACAGGAAGTCAGGCAGGTGTGGGAGGCTCCTCTGGCCTCTGGACTGGATAAACCTCTTCTTCCTTACAGTGTGCTCCCCTAGTGGAAATGACAGCCTGGACAGAGCCAGTGGAAGGTGGCTCTGTCTTTCCCTCCTTTATGTCAAGCCTCGCCCAAGGTGTCTGCAGTCACCAGGGTCCCTCTCCACCCCTGGTGCCATGAGGGTGACAGCAGAGGGCCTCCTCTGTAGCCTCATGCTCTGCAGTCTGTGTGGCACAGACCCTGGTATGCATTCCCATCAGCCTCCCTGCGTCCTTCCCACGGTTTCCTGACCTCCTAGTGCAGAGCAATGCTGCCTTCTCCCGCCCTGCAGCCCAAGCTCGGCCCCTAATCCTCTCAGTCCTCTCTCCGAATTCCAAGCAGATCACGGCACAGACACACACACAGCCATCTGCTGGTCACTGGCATCTGTGGAGAAACGATTACCAGGAACCGCTCAGAATAAACCCAGTGCCCTCCCTAACAGCATGAGGGGGCTGGGAACAGCAGTTTTCCCACCGCAGCACACTGTAGTGGGCTCCACACCAGCTTTGCCCACATGGAGGGGTCCATGTGCTATGCAGGGGGTATTGGAGACAGTGGTCACAGCAGCACATGTGCTTAGTCTCTGGCCCCAAGTGAGACATCCCAGCAGACCTCAGGCACAAAAGAACTGGGCTCCCCTGCCCCAAATTTTCTGTCTCCCAGCAGCACTGTGTCTCAGCCTAGGGATGCTCCTGGCTCTCCTTCCCCAGGGCCCCCAATCCTTCCTCATGTCCTGGGGTTTCCCATCCAGCCCCCTCTGCCTGCCTGGCCAGCCCCTGTTTGCAGCACCCCTGCGCCATGCTCAGCACTGCAGTCCATGCCACCCAACTGCGAGTCCACTGAAGAACCACCATGTAAATCCAATAAGCCAACCCGGCTAAATCCTGCAGCCCACCGTTGGTGTCTGAGCCCAAACAGGAGTCAGCCCAATTGTTCCCAAGCGCGCCATGGCCCACCCATGCTGAGCCAGCCACACTGCCCCGTTCTGCTCCCTGGAAGCATGGTGCTGGTGCTCACCCAGACTGTGGCCAAGGTCAGCTCCACCAGTGCCCTCTGCTCCTGCCTCTGCGTGGCACAGAGTTTTCAGCATGAGGATGCCTGTCAGCAAGGTCTCCCAGCGCAACCGGCTACTCCCCTGGGCATGGGAAGCACTCTGTTCATGAGGTGGCTTCCCAGTTGCTGCCCATCTGCCCTCCACATCCTAGGCCAGGGGTGGCGAACCTTCTAGGGCCCAAGCTACAAACCCAATCCCACTTATTTATCTCGAAGTGGCAACCCTGCCTTGTGTGCACAGTTATCTGATGCTCAGCAGCTGGGGCAATTCTGGAGCGACCTGGCTTGCATGCTGGCAGAGAGAGCTCTGTGTGCCTCCCCCCCGCTCCCCTCCCCACGTGTGCAGGGGCACACATGCCGGAGGTTCCTCATCACTGCCCTAGGCCCAAATCAGTGCAACTGTAATGCTTGGTCACTGAGTCCCTAGAACCATGGACAGCGCCTCCCCTCAGAGATAGTCTGCAGAGGTGAAGTGAAAAATGCCCACATTCCGTCTATTTTATTGTTTTTCTCACTTGTTGACTTTCACAGAGTGAGTGCCTTGGCAGCAGCCGTCACCTGGACCTTCTCATGCACATGGGCTTTAGGAAGCAGGCGCTGGCCAATCCCAGACAGCAGCCTGAGCTTGTTCTGGTCCTCCCTGCTCCAGGAATGGCTACTGGGGCCTCCAGCCCTGAAGGTTACAGTTGTGTGCTCTTGAGACTCATGAGTGCACATTCATAGCCCGAAAAGGACACGGAGCTGGTGATCCTGGCAGCTGCTCCTAACTCATCCGAACTCACCATGATCATGCCATGGTCCTGGAGAAGGGAAAGTGGTGAACATGCCTCAAGACAGTCTGAGGAGGGAACCCCAGATGCTGAGTCAGAAGCCCTGAAATCTGGGCATGGTTATTAGGCTTAAATGTGCCAACTTGGTTGACTTGGGAATCCTGAGGGCATTAGCAGAGCACACTTCTGGTGCATGTGGGTGGGTGTGGAGAGTGGCTGTGGGGGACATCTGGGCCCTGGCCCCTCCTCCCTGCCGTTGTTCCCCTGCTCTGCTACCCGGCCACCATGAAGTGAGCAGCTTTGTTATCCCACACCCTTCCACCATGCTGCTCCTGCCTCGGAGCCAGCCAACCACGGGCCGAATGTCCTGAAACCGTGAGGCGTGTCAGGTACTGTGTCCAGCAATGGTGAAGCTGATTTGTACTTTGGGTGTGGACCTTTCGGGGACAACTAGAAACCACATGGTTAGGGGGAACAGAATAACTGATGGGCAGGGAGAGGAGACAGGGCAGCACCACAGAAGCAAGCCCAGGGGAGTGATGTGAATAGCGTAGGCCCTCCACAGACAGAGCTGTGCAGCTCTGGTGACAGGCGACTGTGATGGGCGCACAGTGACCGTGTACTGGGGCTACTGGGCTTTGCGTAGGAACTTATAGGCACATGTCCAGCTGTGCCCAGCTGCTGTGCATTCAGAGGAAAGCCACATGAAGTTCCCCCACCTTCAGGGCACAGTGAGCATGAGGTCTCACCCAGCAGGACCTGGGAAAGCTCTGGCTTCCAATGGGATTGGGAGGCCATGACGGGCTTTTGTTTGACAAGAGCCACAAAATGAGAAGAATCTTTGTCCCTGGGTCATCTCCAGGCAATTATGCAGTGACCCGTAATTGACATGTGTGGTGCTTAATCTGGCATTGTGTAGAGGAGCTCCGACCCCATGGTGAGAAATGGCGATTGGTTGGCTGGGAAACCATGGGACCCACACCGGGTTCCCACTGAAGAGAAAGCCATGGGGCCCAGGAGAAGCCGCCCAGGCCCCTTGCTGCCAATCTCTCAGAGCTCCAAGGTCAAGGGCAGCACTGAGGGAGGGCCTATGCTGCAGGTGGAGCACAAGGTGTGTGCTGCAGGTGTGGGTTGGCTGGAGACATCTGTGGCCGTCCAGCAGGGCCACTAGACTGGCTTCCCACCCAAGCGCGGGCAGGCCGGCAGTGAGGGCATGCAGGGCTGGGGTGTGCACACACATGTCCCTCCAGAAAACAGCCTGGCAGCAGTTAATCGCTTGTCCTCCAGATCCCCTTAATGTATTGCTGTGTTTTCTGAAGAGAAAAATAAACATTTGCCCTACCTCATGGAGCGCGTCAGAGGCAACAATAACAGATTAGAGGCTCTTTGCAGTAACATCCTCCAGCGCATTTATTCCATTAATATTTGATTTAATAGTCTCCATGGGCAGGAGAGATATGAGAATGGCACTTACCACTGCAGCCCGTCCGTTCCCAAACAGCTCCAGAGATGGGGCAGCCCGCTCCCTTCCCACCCTAACCAGAGCCCAGCTCCAGCACCGCCCGGCCGTCCCTACCTGGGCTCCTGCTGACCCCGGCTCCCTGGTCCCCCACCCCACCTCGGGTTCCTCTGCCTGGCACTGCACCCTGCTCGGAGAGCCCACAGCTTCTTCTGTGCATCCTGAGCTTCACTTCTCACAGACTAGAGCTGGGCCAGGTGCTGAGGACCAAGCCCTCCTGGGTTGTCCACTCTCTGCTTTCCTGGGGACAAAGGGAGGCAAAGAATACCCCATCTGAGTCTTCTGGAACCTGATGCCTCCCATTGAGAGTTTTGCTGATCTTTGAAGTCCTCATCTGTGTATGGAAATCCCAGCCCCAGGAGCTCCAAATGTGAGTTCATTTGGAAATAGAGTTTGTGCAGGTGCAATCAATAAGGACCCGGGAATGGGACTGGACCCTAATGCAAGGATGGGTGTCCTGAGGTAAAGGAGATTTGGACTCAGACACACGCACAGTGAGCATGGCATGTGCAAATGGAGGTGGAGAGCAGGACAGTGCTGCCACATGGTAAAGGACAAAGATCACAGAGCCACCAGACACACGGGGAGCCTGGGGCAGACTTAGCCTCTTGCCTCAGAGGGAATCAGTCCTGCCAGCACCATGACTTCAGACCTGCAGTCCCTGTACTGGAAAAAATAAATTTCTATTGGTGAATCTGCTTGGGTCCCCATACTTCCTTACGGCAGCTGTGGGAAGCTTGTAGACACATGTCTCTGCGACTGACAGAGGGGGTCTGGGACTTAGCTCACACCAGGAGCGCGGCTGCTGTGGTACAAAGTATCGTGTTTCCTCAGGAACCCTCTGTGCCCTTCCTCAAGGTTCCAGCAAAGAGATGCAGTGTAAGTCCAGAACACACAGCCACTAGTGCCCGGTCGAGGACACTGCGTTGCTTCCTCAGGACGGCAGTGCAGGAGCCAGGAGACTCGAGCTGGCGTGGTGGAGAGACCGTCTATGACACAGACAAGCAGACAGGTACGGCAGGTGGACACTGAGACAGGCAGGTGACAGACAGATGACTGGTAAATACACAGATAGGTGGTAGGTAGAGAGTACATCCACAGATGACAGGCGGTGACGGATAAAATGGATCATAGGTAAAATAGAATTGAGCAGATAACACAGTTAATGAAACAGGAACCCCCAAACCAGGGAGCTGCCTCAGAAGCGTTCATCCTGTGGGTACGCAGACCACCTCCTCCCCTCTCTGCTTCTGTGGTCCGACCCTAGCCTGGGGTTCAGACTTGGTGTTTGGGGCACAGTTAGAGGCACAGCCCACGGCCCCTGCTAGCACAGATGTGGGTGGTTGCATCCTCCACCCTGTGGCTCCAGCCCTGTTCTTGCTGAGACCTCTCGTGCACTGCCGCATCATCCCAACCAATCCCGACTGCATTCCCATGAGGATGGGCTGGGCTGAGGCTTTGGAAGCAGTGCTCAGAGGAACAGAAACTGCTGTCACTTTTCCTGGAAGGAGGCAAATTCGGATCACTGTCCTCCTGCGCGGTAAGAGCACATAGAGCACCTTAGCAGGCGAAGCTGGGGCCTCAAGGGGGCCCCGCCAGTGCTCTCCGTGTCTGATGAGCCTCGAGGCACCCTCTCCTGGGAGTAAGGAGGGGAGAGCAGCGGTTGCTGCCCGGGAAGGCACCCGCGCTGGACGCAGAGTGGGCGAAGTCGCTCCTTTTGCACAGATGCTCCTCTTACCCTCTTCTCTGAATCAAGGACTGCTGAGACTTCTCTCCCAAGCTCCAGAATGCTGTTAATTATGTGAAAAAGATGACAGAATGACACACTAAGAGTGCTATGACAATAATTTTAACAATCTGGATGACATGGAAAAATTTCTTGGATAATAATTTATCAAATTTGACACAGCACGAGATGGAAAATCCAAATTATCTTGTATCTCTTAAAGAGATTAAATCCATATGGGAAAAAATAATTCTACAGAATATTTCAGGCTTTGCTCATAAAATGTGTCACAAATAAGGAAGAGCTCACTGGGCTTACAAAGAGAACAGAGTGAGAAGGAGCATGGCCTGGCCCAGCGCACAGGACTCCTAGAAGCAGGGCACATGTTCTCTCTCTCCTTGTGGCCTGGCTGTTGCTCATGATACCTCTTAGGAATCAATCCACAATGCGAAGTGGACATTTAGAAAACTTCTAGACAAAAATGCAGAAGAAAGTTCTGCTTGGGAGGTGCGTTGTTCCACACAGTACTGAAGTCACCATCCATAAAGGAAAACAAGTTGCAGATCACATTCAAGTTAAAATTTCTTTACCAAAGACACTAATGAGAGAGTCAAAGGCAAGCCACTCCCTGAGAGTAAATGTTTGCAAGACACAGACCTGATAGAGAGCCCCTGTCTCCAAAGAATATTTGACATTCTTCCAGAAGAAAGCAGCCTGAGTGATAGGTGAGTGAAAGAACACTAGTCACCTCACCAAAGATGGGTACAGCTGGCAAATAAACTTATGAAAAGATGTCCTGTGTCTTCAAGGTCAGATGTGATCGGTAATGTAAATACAATTGTAAATTAATTAAAACCACAGAGCTCTACTGCTGCCCACCCAGGAGGAGGCTAAAATCCAAAACA
The DNA here is from genome assembly GCA_004027595.1 of Dinomys branickii. Lineage (NCBI taxonomy): Eukaryota > Metazoa > Chordata > Mammalia > Rodentia > Dinomyidae > Dinomys > Dinomys branickii. The sequence goes on along the minus strand of PVLD010000589.1, from coordinate 160,666 downwards.
CCAGGCCAGCAGTGCTGGTCAGGACACAAATGGAGCAACAGGAACTCTCCTAGTGCTGGCCCAGATCCAAGATGGTGCTACCACTGGGGAAGATGGTTTGACCATCTCTCACAAAGGTAAATATAGTCTCGCCATGTAATCCAATAATACACTACTATGCACTCATCCAAACGTTTGGAATAATCGTGTCTACATAAAAAACAACACGCAAACACTGGTAGCAGCTATATGCACCGTCTTCCAAAAAGGGGAGCTACCCAACTGTCACAAAAAGGTGAATGGACTAGTAAGGGATGGCCGTGAGCCATCTACAGAGACGGCTGTGAGCTCTGGAGCTGGAAGGGTAGGAGGGACATTCCACACTAGGATAGGAAGTGCGCCTTTCTAAGTGAGTGGGAGAAGCCAGTCACGCTAGCAGGTTATGGGGAGCTGGGGACTCCTACAGGTGGTTTCTAAGCTCTTTTTGTCCTGAACAAAGAATTGGACAAGTGAACAAGGTAGTGAGGTTTAGATTTAGTGAAGATAGGAAAAGAAACATGCTGTGCAGAGCAAGTGCAAGCCAACTAAAAGTAGGAGAGGAAGTGCATTATGCAGAGTGAGAGAGGTCCGCTGCTCAACAGAGAGCACAGTGGTCAGGAGCTTACTGGTGGCCATCTTTATGTCTCCCGCTGGTCAGGCTGGCATCAGGTAGAGACTGTCTTATCAGAAACCTGCTTGTGTTCTTGCGAGAAGATCTGAAGATAATATTCTCTGCTTGGTCCCGGGTACAGGGCTGTGGGAGCTGTTCTGCATATGTGTCCTGGAACTCCGTGATTGACAGGTCATCCTTGCTTGCCAGCCACTTTGCCGTGACCCAATCTACTGCCCCAGTATAAAACTGCTTACCCAGTTACAAGCTGGAGAACGCAGAACAATAGAGACAGTATGGGTGGGTGGTTGCCAGAGACTGGAAGGGAAGGAGTGTGAACAAATTATAGACAGCTAAATTATTTAAAAATATCGTAGGCAGTCAAATAGAGCTGGGCCTCAGAAGGTCAGTATAGAAGACAACTGCAGGTGGAAGCGTGTACACTGAAGGCCAGGCTTCAAGAAAAGAGGACCTAGCCAGGTATAGTGGCGCACGCCTGTAATCCCGGTACTCAGGAGGCTGAGGCAGGAGGGTCATTGTGAGTTTGAGACCAGCCTGGGCTACAAAGTGAGATTGAACTGGGGATACAGCACAATGGCTCCAGTTCCTGCCTGGCAAGCTCAAGGGCCTGAGTTTGATTTCCGGTCCAAAAAAATAAAAAAGTGAGCTCAAGGCCAGCCTGAACTGCATAGTAAGACCCTGTCTCAAAAAGACAGAAAAGAAGGAAGAAAAAGAAAAGAGAGTTTATACCCACATACTTCCTCCAGGCGTGGGCAGCAGTGACTGGTGCTCTGAACAGGCATCCGTCACCTTGGGCGGGGGACCCGCTTTCCAGGAGAGTCCTCGTCTGTCCCACGTATGCCTGCTACGCGACTTGCGTGCCCATTCGGTCCCCATTTAATCAGTATTACTCAAGCAACTATACTTGCTGTAATCTTATTGGTGGACTGGTGTTATCCCACTTCACAACCATCCTGTGATTTTCCATTGGATCAATATCTATTAAGCAATTATATTTGTAACCTTATTGATGGATTATAGTTCTGTTCTACTTGAACCTACCTTACCTCATGGCTTTGCTCAGTAAACACCCTTGAGAAGCAGGGTCAGTGAGCAACTCACTTTCCAGGCCCCCTTCTATCCCTCTGAGACAAAAAGCTTCATTTCTCTCAATAAATTTTTCCTACTCTTAACTTCCATTGTTCCTAGAATTCATTCCTTGATTTTAGAGAATATGAACTTGGCATTTCGGACATCTAGCAGGTTGAGACTTACAATATGCCCCTTATATGGTTTGGATTGCTTGGTGGTCATATATCATATGCCCTATATCACATGCCCTATATCACATGCCCTATATCACATGCCCTGTATCATATGCCCTATATCACATGCCCTATATCAGATGCCCTATATCAAACAGATCAACACTGAGGACTGCATAGGGCAGGGAGCTCTGATGTGGGACATGGCATGGTGCATCCATTAAAATCCATGCAACTTCACAGCTGGGTTGCAAACCTTAGTACATGCAATTTTAAATTTTGTATTCTATTGAATATCAACAAATTATAATTGCATACAGTTATAAGGTGTGAAGTGCTGCTGTGATACATACACATGATGGAATCACTGAATCAGTCTAAGGCACCTATTATTCTGAATAGTTATTATTTATGATTCATTTCTCTCTGAAACTCCACTTTCTGACCATCATCTCCCCCACTCTCCCACCCCAGACCCTGGTAACCTCATTCCTGATCTCTGAATCTCTGGGTTTGACTGTTTCCAATTCTACTCGTAAGTGGGAACATGTGGTATTTGTCTTCTGTGTCTGGTTTGGTTCACTTAGCTCATGCCCTGCAGGTCCATACACACTGACACAAATGGCAGTGTTTGCTCTTGTTAAGGCTTCATGGTGTCCCATTATAGACACACAGGGACCAGGCCACATGCTCCCATCCATTCATCCATGGACAGACTGTTAATTTGACTCTATAACTTGGCCATTATGGATAATGCTACCAGAAAAATAGCAAGCAGGAGATGCAAAGAGGGCATAACATTAAAAAACAACAGAGTGAAGAGAAACTCTCAGATGGGGAAAACCAGTGGCCAGGCTTAAATCTGACAAGAAGTTTATAACCAACAGATACAAAAACTCAACTCAGTAGCAAGAAAGCAAAGAGCTGGACTTAAGAATGGGCCAAGTTTAAACAGACATTTCTTAAGACACAAAGGGGCAACAGATACATCAAGAAATTACTCAATATCTTTATAAACATCAGGGAAATGCAAATGCAAACCACCTTTAGGTATTAACTCACATTTGTCAGAATGGCTCCCACCAAAAAGACAAAAGGTTGCTGATGTTGTTGAGAGTGTGGAGAAAAAGATTCTTGTGCTCTGCTGGTGGGAATGTAAATTATACCTCCACTGGGGAAAACGGCATGGAGACTCCTCCAAAATCTGAAAATAGAGCTACCATATGAGCCAGTACGCCTACTTCTGGGTATGTATCCAAAGAGTTCGAGATCAGCATGTTAAAGAGATGTATGCAAAACTTTGAAACCCCACTGAAGAGATCAGGGGATTTCAGGGTGCAGTATGAACTGGGAGGAGAAAGTTGACTCTGGACAGACCAAAATCCATATCTGTCCCCAGGCAGGTGGGGTGAGAGGGCACCTAGCCTAGGTCATCGGAAGTGAGCGGAATCCACAGACAAAGGAAAAGGAACAGCAGAACTGAGAGAGCATGTCCCCGACGGAGAGGTGAGTGATTCTCCTCCTGCTAGACATGCTCCATGACTGGCCCGCTGAGGGAGTGGGGGCTCCGATGGAGGGATCAGTTCCTCACTGCTGGCGTGGTGGAGGAGGGTGAGCAAAGAGAGAGGCAATGGGTCAGAGGCAGCGGGGAGTCAGGCCTGGCCTGATACCACAAGAAGATCATGTGTCCCTCCCTCGGGACAGACAGTCCTGAACTTACCAGGGACCTGCAGCTCTGCCTCGATGACAGTGGGGGTGGGGAGATACCTGATGAGCCCCACCTTGGCCAGGTGAGGGGCCCCACGCTGCACTCGGAACCATGTTGACACGGTGTTGTGCATATGGTCTCCCCCTGAGAAATGAGTGCGTGGAGAAGATACCAGATAAATCCCGAGCAATAGCTGCCTACAAAATAGTGACCCTCACACCTGAGGACCATCGAGGCCACCAAGGCCTCCAGAGACAGCAGAGTCTGAGAACATGTGCCAGCTAGAGGAGTCTTGGGGGACATGAGGACCGAAAGTGTCAGACCCGGGCTGGGGCCGGGGACAGAGGAAGGATGTCAGGTAAAACTCAGGAGAGTCGGTCTGTGCTGCTTTGTCACAGTGCAGTGGCCTTGGGCGGGTGTAAGGGAATTCTCGTTCTTATCTGCAGATTTTCTGTAAATCTGAGACTTCTAAAATATTAAGATTTTTGAAAAATCGAAGCAAAGGCCCAACATGACAATGATCTGTACACTTGGTCTGCTCCGTGTGTTCCTGTCCCCCCAACTTTGCTTGGGCACCGTGTCACCAGGAGGCCAGCCCTACCTGTCCATGATGGCCCAGACACTGCATCCAGACGGGGATCCAGGGCAGCCCACAGGGCCACCTCTTCTCGGGGATCTCAGGCCCCCTTAGCTCTGAATTCGCCTCTGGCTCTGCCCCTCAGCACCCTGCACCTTGTTCGGGGGGCCTTAGCCGGTGAGGATCTCCAGCCTCAGCATTCCCGCTCCTCTGATCTGGGCCTATGCTGCTCTTTCTCTGGCTTATCATGCCCTCACTCCTGAGCAGACTCCACCTCACCCTGGTCAGCCCAGGCTTCCCCTCCAGAGGGCACAACACCCCCTGCTTTCCCAGCCTATCGTGTTAATAACCCTTAGTTACTGTGAACTGATCAGGCCTGCAATCTCCCAAGGGAGTGGACAGCAAAGGCTTAAATAAATGAGATAAAATGATTTCAGGGCTCTGGGAGGATCCTAACTCTCACAGAACTCAAGATTCTGGGGTTTTAGCCAAAGAACTTCTCTAGGCAGCCGGTATTTATTTGGTTTTCAAACACAGGAAGGGGGATGCTGAAGAAAACGCAGGAATTTGGGCAGGACGCCGGAATCCCTCGGATAAGGGCTTCTCCAGGTAATACATTATGTTAATTTAGGAGAACTCTGTTATCTCCAGGAGGGCCTTCATCACAGGAGTGCGTGGTCTGCAGCTGGTCTCCTTTCAGTTAAATGGGGTTGGAGCCAAAAATCCTCAGCTGTGGCCTTATCTTGTCCTTTGAGGTGTCCCAACTTCATGGGCCAATATAGGCCTCAGTGGGGGCCAGTGACTCATAGCGGTTCACTTATTATGAGTCCACTGCCCATCTTCAGATAAGGGCCTAGCCCTTGGGCAAACTCACATGTAAACATGAAAAGCTCATTGGTTAATATTAAATCCTGCTCAGAGCTGTTTCACAGTGATCTCCAGCACCAGACCACCTGTCCTTCTGGCCCACCCCTCTCTTTCCTCTCAGGGCACAAAGAAGCTGCCATACACACAGGGCAGGAAGCCTTAGGCTTCTGAGTACAGCCCAGAAGCACACAGGTGCCTCTGACAGAGCCAGCTCCTCTAACCAACAGCCAAGGAAGAGGGACCGAGGGGGAATTTGAGGACACCGCTGGCCACGTCTGCCCCACTCCTCCCACTCTCTCAGCCCCCATGGTCACCCGAAACCTCCAGGCCGCTTTGCCCAGTCCTACGCAAAGGAAAGGCCATACTGCACAGGTGTGCAGCCGGTGGGGTGAAGCCCGGGAGAGCTGCAGACAGGAATCTCTCAGGAGGCAGATAGGCTTTGCAGAGCAGAAGGGTGCCCCAGCCTCAGGCCCTCAAACCCTTGGCCTCCACACACTATGCACAGTCGGGGGAAGGAGGGGAGTTGCAGACCCGACAAGGCCAAAGCACAGGGACACAGTGGTTACAAGGTGACTGGGTGGGCCACCCCTTGACCTTTCATGCCTCACACCTGCTCCACCCCATGTTCTGGCTCTGTGGAAGCGTGGATTCTGCCTGAGCCCTGGACATGGGATGAGCATTGCCATCTGCCTGACAGCACGGACTTGGGCCAGAACTTAGACCGAACTATAGGAAATGAGGACAGCTGGGTCACACGTAGAGCTGACTCTGCAGTCTAAGACCTACACTCACTACAAGCCTCAGCTGTGTGCATGCCAGGTGTGCATGTGGCACCCAGACCCACCCAGACCTACCAGGAACAAACTCTGTGACAGTCACATCCTCTGGGGGTAGGGAGTAGCGGGAGGACTTGAACAGCCAGGGCTCACAGTTCTACACAGGTCTTTTCCAACTGTGCCTCAGTCTCCCACCCTGGAGTGTGCTGACCAGCAGCCTCCTTGGACTTAAAGACAGCAGGGACAGTCTCCCTCCCTGCTCAGAGGCCCAGCTCAGCACTCAGCATCCTTTCCCACGTAGCCAGAGCCGGCTCCCCTTTGACCTCCACCCACTGAACCTCCAGGGACCTCTGGGCTTTGACCTTGGACAGAGCTGTGTCCTTGGCTGCTCTAGTTCTGTGGTTTCCGTCTTCTTGGACTGGGTGGCTCTGAATCCTCCAGCTCCAGACTTCCTGGCCTCTGACCCTGGGCTATGCCTAATCAATCTCTCTGCGTAAATACACACATGTTTTCTGTAGCTTTGCTCCTCTATAGAACCCTAACTAGTGCTCTGTGCATTGGTTCAAACACATCCAGAAAACATTGCCCCAGAAGTGGCCAGCTCCTGGCAGGAGAGGGCCTGTTGTCCCTCCCAGGCCTACAGACAACCCCCACCTCCTGTCCCAGGTGCAGCTCAGACTTCATGCTCTCCAGCACAGCTAATTTACACTGGCCATTTGGTTGCTAAGTGACCCACAGAGGCGGGGGACAAAGACGAAGCTTCCCATAGAGGCATTCACTGGCTTGGGGACCCCGGTACCCACCTGGCCGCAGCCGAACTCCTGCAGATGGCACCTTCAGCCCTGCGCCAGGCAAGGCCTGCCAACTTGCAATTACAGAACATCCATCTCGAGCACTTATTCTTCGAGAGACAGCATCTCCTGTGCTTGTAAATAATTAGCGAGCCTGGCTCGGGGCTATAATTAGCCAGATCAGATGCTGGCCCCCCCCAGAGCTGAGGGAGGAGCCCCGCTTCCTGATTGCAGTTTGTGAGGGTGGCTGTCTGTGTTAGAGGACTCGATCACCAGCTGCCCTATGCCTCTCCTTGCCCACATTGGTACTGGGGTGGGCAGAGTCCAGGGCAAGGTCCCAGCCTTTCCTTCCTCAATGACAATTGGCCTTTTTGTTGAATACATGCTGCATCGTGGTGCACGATGACTGTATCCATGGTGGGGAGCATTCTGTGGACACAGCTCGGCTTAATTCTTTCTCCTACCCTTCCCCTTTTCCCAGCTCTTGGTCCCCCTCCCACTTGCATCAGATCAACCCCCAACTTCTACCCTCTAACCTCTGTTTTGTTCTTTACTTATGCTTTGGGTTTCTCATATATGAGATGCCACATGATAGTGAATCTTGTGTGTCTGATTTATTTCACTTAATTTAGATCCATTTTCCTACAAATGACTCACGTTTATCCTTCTTTATGGCAGTGTAGTGCTCCATGGTGTGGAAATACCACATTTTCTTTATCTGTTTGTCTGTTGATGGGTGTATAGGCTGCTTTCAAGACTTAGCTAGTGTGGCTTGTGCTGCTACAACTAAGCCCCGCTGCCAGGCCCACAGCTCTCTGACCCTGAGAGGACAGGCTGATGTTCCCCTCCACACCCTCATCCCTTCATTCAAACCTAGTTAGGGACCTCCAGGGGCCAGGAGCCCAACTCCAGAGACTTTAGAGTTTTTGAATCACTAGGTCAGCCGGAGGGGAAGCTGTCATGGCTTGGACAGGATACAGGAGACAGATGCACAAGCGAGAGGCACTAGTGTCAGTGGGAGGCCTGTCCCGCCCTTCTGGGAGCTGTCACAGAAGCCAGTGCCCCGAATGACCCACACCCTCAGCACCTCCGACCTCTGCTGCCAGGTCCCAACCCACCCCCTGGTGTGGACCTGGGGTTCTGGGCCAGGAGATGGGGCCTCATTTTCCTGGCAAGGACCCTGCCAAGGCCTTAGTGTGCACTGCCCCTCCGCCCTGGCTCCTGCAACTGGTGGGCTGGCCAGCTCACAAAGACTGGAGTGGCCATGTCTGTCTGAGCTGGAAGCTCTGGCCTGGCTCACGCTGTGAGTGAAGACAGAACTAGGGTTCCTTTGGACCCCTGGCTTTCCAGATGCCACCAGTTCTGTAGGCCCCTCCAGTGGGTGGCTGGACATGAAACCCTCAGGGGCTGAACACTGAAGGCTTCCTGACCTCTGGGCACCTGAGACCTATGCCTGATTCAGGAAGGGCAGCTTCCAAGGGGGAGGGGCATGGCTGGCTCCTTCAAGAAGTCCTGGGGAGCTCAAATGAAATGCAGGAGGTGGGGACAGGACAGCAAGCCTGGGAGACCCAGAATGAGCAGCAGGAATCCTGGGGGTTCATGGTGGCTCTTAGGACAGGGCAGGTTCAGACAGAGCAGCCCAGAGCAGGCACAGGGATGGACAGATGCGGAAGGAAGGAAGGCCGGGTGCGGTACCCCCTGAGGAGTGTCGGCTGCCCAGAGTCGCCTCGTTTCCAGGAGACAGGAGGCACAGGAGGTCTGGGGTCAGAGCCAGCTGTGCTCAGATCACTGACGGTCACCAGGGCTGTGTCCTTTGGGAGATGCCAAGGGTTGTGCTTGGGCCAGCCATGTGCTGTATGGGTGAGAAGACCTCAGTGTGCACATGCTACAAGCCTTAGCCCTACCCCTCAATTCTGCACATGCTCAGGGGTCTCGGGCCTGTCTGAGTCCTTTTCTGACCCGGGGCCTGTGACAAACAGAAATGTCTGGTGCACAGGAGGCTGGGAAGCCTGAGAGGCAAGGCCCAGGGTCCTCACCAGCAGAGGACAGAGGGAGCAGTGGGCAGAGATGTAAGGAGGGGGGCAGGGACAGCTTCAGCTTGCATAAACCGCCTTCCTGGGTCACAGCCCTGGTGGCCCCATCACCTCTCACTGGGGCCCAATGCCGTTGTGTCAAGGACTAGGTTTCCAGCCAGTACTTTTTGGGGACACATTGTCACCCATGGGTGCTGGGTGCTCCTGGGGCTCTTGCTGTGTGGGGAGAATCACAGGTGCAAAGTGAAGATAGAAAGCCCTGGACCAACATCTCAGGTCCTTTGGTCCACTATGGTGAATTCCACAGCCTGGTGCCCTGAACAACAGCCCAGGGGTCCCAGACCAAATGCCCAGAGAGCTAGCTCCTGCAGAGTTCCTGGACTGCAGACAGCTGTCCACTCTTCTGAGGCCACCCATGTTATCAGGGCGGATGCACTGGCCACATTCTGCCTCCTCACAGGCTCCTCTCCAAACACAGTCCCTGGGGGCACAGGGCAGCGAGACTTGGGAAACACAGTTCCTTTCAGAACTGTCAGGTGGAGGGCGGAGCCTCAGACAGCCCAGGAGGGAAGGAAGTCCTCAGCTGCAGGGATAGGGGCCAGAGGTGCAAGCGAACCCTCAGCTCTGCAGGCCCCGCCCTCTGCAGGGCACCAGAGGCAGCCGCCCAGTGTGACAGGAAGGGGAGCTCAGTCATGGGGCTGGCACTCAGAACCAAGAGCGACACCTGCCTTCCCAGCACAGTGCACTCCACTGCTTAACTCTGTATGGGCCCACATAGTACCAACTGCCAGGGAAGCCTTGGCCCAGGGTTGCAGTGAGCAGCACCTCTCCTCTCTCCCTTTCTCTCTCTCTCTCTCCCTGTCTCTCTGTCTCTCTCCCTGAGTCCCTCCCTTTCCCTCTTCTGTTCCTCCCTCTCCCCCCTTTCTGAAACACACACACCAAGATCTGTTTCTGGAACCACTTCCGGTCAGCTGCCCTTATATTCTTTGTGTAAACACTGAGGACAGGACTCTGCCATGCAGCTGGGCTCTGCTTGCTCCTTGCAGATGCCCAGGCCCTTTCTGGGCACACTGTAATCAGTCTGTATCACCTTCAGGAGGTCCTTAAATGATGCTGTGGTCTGGCTACAGGCTAATGTCCCCCTTTTGCTGTTTGCTTGATCACGTTTGCTTCCTGGGTTTTCCCCATAATGTAATTTACAGTAGATGAGCTCATCAGTACCTTCGTTCTGACAGTCACAGGCTGCCAGCAGTGTGGACTCAGCCAGGCCTCCAAAAAATTCACAGAGGAGGCCCAGGAATCTGTATTTGTCAGACTTTGATTTTCCTGCTGGGGAAATTTTATGGACAGTGTCTGTGACCTCAGCTTTGATCTGACCTTGGAGTGAAGCTCTAAACTGGTTCTTAGTTACATTTCTTGTGACTGAGACAAAATACCTAATGCCCAAAGTTAAAGGAGGAAAGGTTTATTTAGCTCACAGTTTGTAGAATTTTCAGTCCATAATCATTTGGCTCCAAGGCAGGGTTGCAGGGCAGAGGGGCACTGCAGAAGAAAAGCAGTTCATGGTGGGTAGAAGGTACCAAAGCAACAGGGTCAACCATAGCTCTTTCTGTCCCTTACATCTTATCCAGGGTACTTAGGGTAGGCAGCACTCACACCCCCAATCCTCATGCCCTTTTTCCTAGCACTGCACCATGAACTGATCCCAGCATCACACATTCTAAATCCAACCACCTCCGAAAAAGCCCTAACTATGACCACATGAGACTTTGGGGGAACATCTCCACACAAACCATAACATTCTACCCCTGGAGCCCCAAAGACTCATGCACATTCCTTTATGAAAAATGCATTTAGTCCATCTCCAAGAATTGCCAAAGTCCTAACAATTTCAGCATTGCTGAAAAGTCTAAGTTCCAAGTCTCCTCTGAGATGTAAGGCAAACTCGTAGCTATAGGACCCTGTACAGATGAAAGGAAAGTTAAACGCTTCCAACATTCAGTGGCACAAGATAGACATTTCTATTCCAAAAAGTACAAATAAGGGGATACAATGGAATGGGACCAAAGCACATGCAAAGTCCAGCAGGGCAAACATTAAATCTTGTAGTTCCATGTGCAGCATCTCAGGCAATCTGTGACAGACAATATGTGAACCCCAAGGGGCTTGCGTGGCTCCACTCCCACATTTCCAGTGACTGTATCTTCCATGTCTTCTTTCTTGGGCCTGCTCTGCTCCCTCCTTGGAGTCTTCCTCAGATGATCCACGATCCTGGCTTCTCCAAACTTCTGGGGTCTCCACTGCACCTTCAGCTTTACACACTGCCCTGTCAGGGGCACACTACCTGGCCTCCCAGTCCTTCTTTAGAAATCTGGGTGGAATCCTTCCTGCCCCCACAACTCTTACATTCTGCCTGCACCTAAAACAGCTCCATGTGAATGATGCCAAGGTCTACAGCCAGCTGGAGCATTAGCCAGGTTTCCTTCTCTCTTACCTGCTGGTGCCTATGAAACAAATTGCAAGGAACTACTTCCTTGGGCTGCTGCCATTCTGGAACATGGTGCTCTGGGGATCGCTTTTCAAAGAAAAGTCTTGCACCTTTGCAACTCAGAAACTGCAAGGGGTAAAGTCTAATTGATTCTTGTGATGTCCTCAGGGCGTACTTTCTGCTGTCTTCTGAAATACTTGGCTTTTTCTTAGTGACCAGTTTCTCCTCTGTTACATCTTTGCAGGCTGTAACTTTACTAGAGTGCCCTTTCTGGCCAAACTCAAAATGTTTTAAGTCGTTCTGCTGGGTGCTTTGCTCTTGATTCTCAACATAGATATGGCTTGAGGGCCCCAACAGTAGCTATGCCACCGCCTCAACGTTAGACTGCCTTGAAATTTCTTCTGCAAGATTAATTAGTCCACCACCCTCAATCTCACTCTCTGGCAAAGTCTCGGAACACAAGCAAAATGTAGACAAACTTTTTGCAAACCCATAACCCATCATCTGGAGTCCAACAGCTGGTGCAGCCCTTCTTCCCATCAGAAACCTCCTGAGTCTTTTCTTTACTGGCAGAATTTCTATCAACATTCTGGTCTTCTGAGCTCTGACCAGAGTTTCCAATCAAGTACAGCCTAAGGCTTTCTGGGGCTGCTTTTTCATCTGGCATCTCCAAACCTTTCCAAACTCTTCCCACAAGCTAGTTCCAAAAGCTCCTTAACCACATGGTCAGGTGTAGTGATAGCAATGACCGCACTTCTCTGGTACTGAATTTTGTCTTATTTATTTTTCTTGTTGCTGAGACAAAATACTAAACATTCAAAGTTAAAGGAGGAAAGGTTTATATGGCTCACAATTTGAAGAGGTTTCCAGTCCATAACAGCTGGCTCCAAGGCAGGGTGGTCTGGCACAGAGGCATGGCAGAAGGGAAACAGTTTATGGCAGGCAGAAGGTAGCAAAGCAAATAAGGAATGACCACGGCTCTTTCTGTCCCTAGTGTCTTACCCAGGGTACTTAGAATGGGCAGCACTCTCACCTTTAATCCTAGTGCTCTTGGTCTTAGCATTGTGCCATGAATTGATCCCAGTGTCACACACTCTAGATCCAGCCATCTCTGAAAAAGCCCCCCATGTCCCCATTAAGCTTTGTGGACCATCTATGCATAAGCCATATCATTGGTGCGGCTCACTGTTGTCCTCTGCTCATTGCCAGTGACCCTAGAGTCCATGCTGGAGCTAGGAGTGCCCGGAACTTGCAAGTCTGCTTCTCTCACCCCTCAGCAGCTTCCTACCTGGGGCAGCCCAGGTCTGCTGACCACTGGTCAGGTCCTGCAGGGTGGAGTCTGAGTTCCAAGCTCTTCTGTTATAAAATCTCCATTCCTGCGTACTTGATGAGTTTTATAAACAGACAATGCATGTCATCATGGAGATTATTATTTTCTTTAATTTTGAAATTAATAAACCAAGATTCCTCTACATATTTTATGAAAAACTCTTATCTTCCATTTAATGAGCTAATCAGAACATAAAACTTGTGAGGTGGATGCTTTGGCTGACAGCATGAGGAACAGGGGTGAAGGACGAATCCCACACTTGGCTGGCAACATCCTGCTGGTGCTGAGCGTGGAGATGCCAGGATGGGCTCAGCAGGGCAGGGTGGCCCCAGCGCTGTCCCAAACACCCCACTCCTCCAGAATGGGTGGCAGGTGACTGACCTTGGCCCTGAGCAGGACTCCCAAGAATCAGTCACTTCACCCACTTACTCTCTGCCCACTTCAAAGATCTGCACAGCTCTGCACCCAACATGGAGGTGGGTCCAGAGTCCACCAGCCCAATGCTGGTTCTCGTGTGGGGGAGACCAGGTGCGAGCGGAGCGGACTATGTTGGCAAGCTCCTGCCTCCACATTTGTTGATCATTGATTTAACAGCAAAGGCTACAGAGCCAAAAACCTACCTTCAGCTTGACATCTCTAAGTCTTTAGCTTGGAGCAGAAACTCCTGTTGAAATGAAAACATCTGTGAACAAGGTCTCCCCAAATAGCCCCCCCCGCGCCCCATATCCTGCCTGAGGACTGAGGAGAGGGTGGTTGGAGCTGAGGGGGGGAGCCAGGCAGCCAGGGTGTCCTGAGAGGGCTGCTGGGGTTGCTGCTGGGGGCGGCCCTGAGGCTGGGTCCAGGGTCTTCCAGTCCCCAAGCTGGGTGCCTTGCTAGCCACGGGGGGGGGGGGGCAGCTGGGCATTTTAAATACCTCATAAATGCTCAGGGTCTATTTACATAAATGGCCCATAAACGTAGAAAACTGTGTTCAAATGCAGTAGTAGTGAAAGACATGCGAATTTAAACCACAGAGAAATCCATACCTTTATCTGTCTAGCAAAATGGCAGAGATAACAGAGGATAAGCTCCCTGCATGGACACCCTGTGGGAGCCAGCAGGGGAGTCCCCCAGGGTACACCCCTTCCTGGGAGCCTGCAGCCTGGTTAACATGCACGAGCTTTTGTGTCTTCACCCAGAAATGCCGATGCTGGGGTCCGCTGTGCCCCTGAGGAGCTCTGTACCCAGAGGTGGCCTTTGTATCCCAGGGCCACTGCAGCACAGCTCCTACGTGGGGGCTTCAAACCCCACAATTCATCCTTTGCCTCCCTGGAGGGCGGGAGTATGAGATGAAGTTGTCCTTGGGGCTCACCCTCCAAGGCTTCCAGCCTCCTTTCACCTCTGGTGCCCATGTGTCCTTGGCAGGTGACCGTTTCACTCCCGCCTCAGCCTCCTCCATTTCTGTCTCCAAATACCCCATCCTTTCAAGGACACCAGCATCGGCCTTAGGATCCACCCTGACCTAGCATGACCTCGTCCTAACCTAGCAGCACTGGCGAAGACCCAATTTCCAATTAAGGTCACATTCATGGGTTTCAGGATTAGGACAAGAATATGTGTGAGTGCCCCAGCTCACATGCAGGCAGAATCTGAGGCTTACAAACTTCTGCCAAGAGCGGCCCTGCGTGTGGGGATTGTGGCCACACTTCACAACCCTCTGGAGAACAGAGCGAACAGCCCCCGTCAGAGCCAGGAAGTTGCACAGAAGGGCCTGAGTCGCCTCTAACATGCAGAGCCAACAGTTGGTGGGTGGGAGATCCACCCCAGTCCTGAGGACAGTAGAGGGCACTGGGCGGATGGAGACACACCGCTGACCTGTACCTCTCTGAGCCCTCCCCACTCTCTGCCCTGGGGATAACCAGGCTCCTTCAGTTCCAGCTAGAATCTTCTTGCTTGGCATCAGAGTTTCATTGCCCAGGTCTGGAAGCCCGGACAGTAAAGCATGGTTTTGCCTCCTTTATAAGAAGAAGCGTATTCCACTAGTGGGGTCCTGGCTTCCTTCACTCTGTACTGTGTCTTTGGGACTCATCTCTTTCCCTGAATCTGTGGTTAATTCACCTCTGCTGCTGAATGCTGTGGATCTGTGTGTTCCTAGCAGGGCGTGGAGAAAGCCTGAGGTGTAGCCCGTGGCAGGCACAGCCACAACCCCTACATGAGGCCAGGCCAGGCTCCAAGGGCCACACCAGTGCCCCACGTTTCTGCTCTCTGTTGGAGGGTTGCTTCTGTGTGTCAGCACTGACTCCACACAGGGGAGACCCTGCTCAGGTTTTGCTTTGGTTCCCCATGGTCAAGCTTCATCTCAAAATATTAAATGGAAAATTGCAGAAATAAATAATTCATATTTTAAATAACTTTTATTACAGTATATTATGGTTGTTCTGTCTCATTATTGGTTATTATTGTTCCTTGCTGTGCCTCATTTATGAATTAAGCCTCATCACAGGTATGTAAGTGTAGGAAAAGCACAGGACACATAGGGCTTGGCCTGGCGTCCCCTGAGGGTCTTGGGATGTGTCCCATGCATAAGGGTTGACTGTAATTTCAACACTTTGGACTAAGCTAAGACAAGAAATCTGGAGAGGAGGGTGAGCGGGACTGGAAGACTCAGACCCGTGACTGGACATATAGCCCGTCCAGTTCCCATGACTCTGGGCAGCACCGTCCCCTCTGAGCCCCAGGTCCCCCAGGGCCTGCACATGAGCAGGGAGTGGTATGGGTGTGGGTCTGCTGTGATTTTCCTTGCCAGGAAAACAAAAGCTCTTATTTTGGAAAAATAATGAAGTCACAATAAAGCTCAAAAGGGCAGATGACTCCTCAGGAGACAGCCCTGACCCTTCACCTCGGGGACCTCAGGGCCTGTGGCATACGTGTGACACGAGTGAAGCAAGCCATGGAGGCCACCTGGTCAGAGCCAGGGGACCCCCCCCGCCCCAAAATGAGGCCCCAGGCATGGTGTTGGCGGAGGGCTGTCTGTCCCACCTGGTGCTGGGCTGAGCCACGCCCTGACCTCAGGTGTCCCCTTTCTGACCTCAGTGCCTGGAGAAGAGACTGTGTGGAGAGCGACTTGGGGCAGGCAATGACTGGTGACACCAGGACGGCAGGGAGGCTCCCCTCCCCCCAGCAGGACTGGGTTCTCCTCATGAGAGGAAGTGACACAGGCAGAGGGACACGTAAGAGGACACAGGGAGAAGGCAGGGTCTGGATGCCACAGGGAGCCTTGCTGTGAGGACACAGATGTGACTGGGGTCACAGCAGCCCAGAACACTCAGGGGCATGCACGCCTGCAGGAACTCCCTTCCTGGCTCAGCCAGCCCCTCCCTGTACATGGCTCCTTGTCAGTCACGCATGGCTGATTCCTGCCCTTTCCCTCTTTCTTTTATGTTTTGAAACTCTGCGCTCAAGCCGCCCTCCCACCTCAGCCTCCCGAGGGGTGTGCTCATAGCTCCACTGGGTGCAGCTCCCTGCTTTCTGCTCCTCCTTTACCTCATTGAAACCCAGGTGCTCTCTGTAGGGGCTCCACGCTTGTGGCCCACGGGAAGCTTCGTCCCTTGGGGGCCAGCTGCCTCAGGATCAGCTCAGCAGGCACCACTGTGTGACTCTGGGGCCAGGCAGCGCGTTGCACACCCACACCTGCACCCACACATCCCGGGCTGCCTGTCTGCCTGCCCAGGAAGAGTCTGTCAGTGACTGCTATTTTGTGAAAGGGACAGAATGGCACTCGGTCTCAGCGAAGCCAGCACAAGCTGGCGCACACCGGCACAACAGCCCAGGGAGGGTCTCCCACACCTCAGATGCCAGGAAGGAAGTGAGGTGCGGCCCCAGGGCCCCTCTCAGACTAGCCCCATAGGGGACCTGCAGCCACAGCTCCTGTTGTGAAGAGCAGGAACAGATCCACAGGGTCAGTGGAATCCATCCAGCCAGACACTTTGCTGATGGTCAGTTAAATTTCGAGCAAGTTGCTCAGAGTTCTACAACATCCAAGGTTACAGGAAAATAAAGCCAAATGGTCCATTTTATGATTTTACATCAGCCGCCACTGCACTGGCAAATGGCACCCCACCACAGAAAGGGGTGGGTTCATCTCTCATGTGCCCACATGCTTCCTGCTCAGAGCTGGGGCCTGTCTGCTCCCCTCTCGGCTCTTCTGGGGACTGGAGACCCTGGCACAGCCTTAAGAGCAAGGCCTCATGCTGGGGACAGTCTCCCTGGGCAACTGACATTTGCATATCAGCCCCCATAACCTAGTCCTGGTTTCAGCCTGTCTTCCCATGTCTGAGCACTTCCGCCAGCAGCCACAGGGCCCGTGGTTCCTGCTCAGCATGTGTCCCTTCTATGCCAAGCCCAGCGTGGTCCTCTCTCTCGAGCTGTGCAGTGGTCCCGGTATTGTTGGTCTCAGCTTGGCCAAGCCTGCAAACCCTTCCTGCTCTGTGCTCCAGTCTCACAGACTTTGTGGCCCTCAGGCCCAACCCCTCACTTCCCTCTGGTCTGCAGCTTCCTGTTCCTACAGCAAAGTACTCAGGGCAGCCAACCTTGGTGCAGAGAAGAGATTTGCTTACCTCACACTTGTTGAGTCTCAGAGGCTGAGAGCCACATTGGCTTATTTCTGGTGGGGAAAGCAAAGAGCAGCGGTGAGGAGCTGGTGTTTGGACTAAAAGTCGCAACGTGAGCCAGGAAGCTGTGGGGGCAGAGTGTCTGGGGTCCTAGAGTCCCTTTCCAGGGCACACCCCTGGTGACACAAAGACCTCCCCCAGGCCTCACAAATGTGATCATGGGAACCAAGCTTTCATGTGTGAGCTTCAGGGATGCACACATCCTGTGCACAGCAGGACTTAAGTTTCCCCTTTCATGGCCTTCCTGAGCTTCCTACTCGAAAAGGAAGTACCACCATGCATGGCAATCAAACCCAGCATCAACCCCTAACTTCTCCAGCTCAGCATATGTCATATTATGACACCAGACTGCAGCACCCCAACCCAACACCTGCACTCCAGTAGCCCACGCCCAGCACCCCACTCCCAAACCCCAATCCAGCACCCAACACCTGCACTCCAGTAGCCCACGCCCAGCACCCCACTCCCAAACTCCAATCCAGCACCCAACACCTGCACTCCAGTAGCCCATGCCCAGCACCCCACCCCCAAACCCCAATCCAGCACCCAACACGTGCACTCCAGTAGCCCATGCCCAGCACCCCACCCCCAAGCCCCAATCCAGCACCATACCCAGCACTCTTGTTTAGTTTCTGTTTTCTTTTCTCATAATGCTTTTTGCCATCAAGCACACTGAACAACAGAAGCTTCCAGAAAGAGTGGATAAGGTGTGCATAGTCTATGCTACATCCTCAGGGTCCTAATCAGGCATGGAAAGACCTAGAACACAAGGACAACAGTCTACAGGTGATAGAACAAATGGGGACTGTGGATGAAAAGCAGCTCTGCATGCCCCAGTGACACAAGTGGAGGCCAAATGCTGACCGATCTCACACCAACATTGTGGGCATTCTGCCCAGAGACACACACCCAGAGACACAGTTACAGGCACAAAGAGACACATACACACATATACAGACACACACAGGTACACACAGACCCAATCACAGACATAACAAAATACATGAATACACACACACACTCAAACCTGACCAAGACACATGGAAAAGCACATATACATGTAGAGACACAAACACACATAGACACACGCACTCTAATGCATCCACAAACTCTTTATCTGTGAGCCAGAGAGAAAAGATGAGTTATCAGCTAAGTACAAACATTGGGTCCCTTTCCCACATGGCCTTTTTGAAAAGCTGGCCTAAAAATAACTCTCCTCATCCAAGCAAAAGTGAAAATGACCACAAAAATAGTAGTGATGTGGAAGAGGAAACAAAATATATATAGAAGAAAATTTTGTCCAAGAGGAAGACTCAAATCACATGATTCAAAGACATTCATTAAAAAAAAATCTTGCAATGAATTAGGAAAACAGAGCCTTAAAAAACAAGACATATAAATACACTGGCAGTCCCTGCAAAGCAGTGATAAGGCCACTAAAGCCGTAACAAAGCAGCACATATTCATGTGTCACAAGGATAAACAGTCACAGCCAGGAGGAAGTCAGCATGAAAGACTTGGGAACATTAAATGACTTCAGTTTCATCTTAAACATAAGAAAGAATGAAGTAGTTATTAAAGACAAAGAATATATATATATATATATATATATATATATATATATATATATATTATATGGAGTAAAATTAGTGGACCTACTCCCCACCCAGTAAAAATGTAATCACTATTAAAGGACAATGTTGATCTGGCCTAATACTTTTATACCCAGCTAACCTATCCTTCAAATGCAATGTAAGAGATCAATCTTCCCTCATAGGCACAAACTGTATGAACTTTTCTGAAGACATCATGAAAAGACAAAAAATTCAGCCAGATAAAAGCTTCATGGCAAAAGAACTGAGAACAAACTTCTTATGAAGCCTCAGGAATTAACACTAAGACTTGAAACAGAGGCAAATTATAGAAATGATGGCTAAGGAGGGGCAGCAAATTATCGTAAGCTAGAATGATGTAGAAATAACACAGCTGAGCATTAGGCTGATGGGAAAGGCAATCAAAGGTCAAATGCACAATAAGCTGATCATGGTTCTCAGCGCAGCAGGTCAACAGATGCTGTGTGGAGCTCAGGGATCAAATGAGAGGTATAATGATATCATCTAGGGGTTCATATGACCACTGGCATATGTAAGATTGATTCTGTCAGCAGTAGTGTTGAGCACATTCTGCTTGCTTCCCAGACCCCCAGCCCTCTGATTTGCAATTGATTTTGGCCAACAGGGAGGGAGACATGGTGAAGAGTCAGACATGGAGGACAGAGGCTGGGCCCTGACTCTCTCCGAAGGTTCCTTAGCTCCTGGGCTTTTGACAGAAGGTCACGGCTCCTCTCAAGGTGGCTGCTGAAACCATTACCTTTAACTTCCAGGTTCCAGTGATACATTTGGACTTAGTTTTGGGCTCTGTCTACATGAAATTCAGACAGAGAAAGAGAGACAGACAAACAGAGAGACAGAGAGGACAAAGCCAGAAAGGAGGGAAAAAACAAAGAAACTCACATAAAGTAGGAAAAAAGCCGTTTGCATAAAGTTGTATACACATAGAGAATATTAAGTGCAACTAATAACAGCAAATGTAATTTTTCTTAAAAAGGCATATGCTAAATGTGAGGCACATCTGCAGTACAAGAGAACACCTTTTTTGAAAGCAAAGAAAAGGACAGTCTTGGAAACAAGTGAAGCCAAAAGCCAAGTTGAGGTAGCTGTAGTACAAGCAAAGCAATATCTCTGGAGAGGATGAGGCCACATGCCAATGACAGTCAGATTCCCCGGGGGGCTGCTCTGTACATACAAGCACAGCCCCAACTCTCAAAGTTTTCACAGCTCTTTCTCAGTACTTCAAAACAGCAAAAAGTATTTTTAAACAAATAAAAAATTGAAACAACACAATTACCAATGGAACAAGTGAAATAAACGTAGTAGTATCTTGTGTTTCAAAATTTCGAGATATTCTTACTAAATAGGTGTAGAATACTTATGAAAACTGACTTGTACGACTCCCTAAGATAAATCTCAGCCTATTTAAGAAAGATGAAATGTTATCATGGAACAGAATGTATTTTATAAGCAGGACATTGAAGTTAGTAATGAAACAATACTTTCAAGGCCCACTTATGTAGACTACTTATACCATGCTACACGCATCCCATGGAATACTACTCAGCAGTCAAAAGGAATGATGGTAGAAATGAACTCAGATAAATCTCCATGGAAAAGCCAGTCTCAAAAGGCGACAGGCCATAGGATCAGTTACATACATGTTTCAGATGACAAAGCTTCAGAGAGAGAGGACAGGTGAGCAGTTTCCAGGGGATGGGAGAAGGAGCAGGAAGAGCGGCTGTGAGAGAAAAGACGGTGGTAAAGGTCTTTGCAGCATTGTAACCCTTTGGCAAGTTGGCTGTGTGGCTGGACGTGTCAGTGCACAAAAAGAACACAGTTATGTAGAACTTGGTATGCATGTGTTTGCACACACACCGCAGTGCAAGCAGAGCTAGAGACACCTGAGCCATGTCAGCAGGTCACATCACTTGGTGTGGTCCTGGAGGAGGTTCTATGGAACAGCTACACTGAAGGAAGCTGGGCAGGTCTACGAGGGGACCTTCTGTGCAGCTTCCCACAGCTGCATGTGGGGCCACGATCGCCCTCCCAAAAATTCACTAAGAGTCCTCAGTTAAAGCATTTCAAACACACCTTATAATTGCATGTGGGTTAAACATCAACCCCATGTGAGCAGGTGATGGAAGGGCCAACAGCTCCTAGACACCCCTTTCACAAGGGCAGGAATCCACTCCCAGTGAGGGCCCGCAGGGCTTCCTGAGCCCCAGCACCCCGCTTCTTAGTGCCATGGCCTTAGGGCCTAGGCTCCAGCATACAGATTTTGGAAGAACAGGTGACTTTCCAACCACAGCAGATGGAAAGAACATGCACAAAATTTTTGAAGCTGAGAAACATAAGAATGATCTGGATCAAGTTAGTGAGCTTGAAAAGTGTGTCTCCAGCTACAGTCAGGAATGTGAGGACAAAGTGGTCTATCTCATGGAATGCAAAGGTGCAAAAGGAAAGGAATGGAGAAAGAGAGGAAGGAAAGAAGGAAGGAAGGGAAGGAGAGAGGGAGGGAGGGAAGGCAGCAAGGACGGGAGAAAGGAATGAGGAACTGGCAACCCGGCAGTCACCTCCCTGGCCTGGGTGGAGCTGGAGGCTCTGACTGTGAAGCTGCTGAAGATCCATGTAGTAGTTGCACTCCAGCCCTTCTCTCCCATCCTGTGGCTTCCCCTCCACATGTGGATCTGTGAGGTCTGGAGATGGATTTTCAATCGATGGGCAAAGGGATAAGTGGATGTTCCAAGTTTAGCAAAGACGGGCAGCCAAGCCTTACCTTGAGAACAAAGGATGAGAAGACCATTTTCCGGGGAAGCTGATGAATCCCAAAAGAAATACCTAGAGAAACTATTGGAGGGTGGGAATTTCCTGAAAAGGGCTCAATAAGGTGCCTTGGGGTTAACATTCACAGCGACACATGTACACCCATTATTATAGTAGCGCAACTTGTTATAGCTAACTCTTGGAAACAGAACAAATGCCCATCAAGTGAGGAATGGATAAAATGATGTGGTAGTTTTATACAGTGGAATATTACTCAGCTATAAAGAAAGATAAACTCGAGGCTTTTATAGGTAAGTGGATGCAACTAAAGACCTTATTCATAAGTGAAATAAATTGGACCCACATGTATAAATATTGTATTGTCTCCCTAGTGTAAGAAACTGAAAGAGTAAATAAAATCTGAAAGGTACAATAGATATTGTGAAAGGGAAAGTAACTGCTCAAAAGGAAAGAACAACCGGGATGAGAGAAAGGAGAAAAGAATGAAAGGAGAGAAATACACACACACACACACACACACACACACACACACACACGATAGCTAAGACAATTATACTACTACTAATTTCTATGGTTTGTTGGAAGGAACAGTTAATGCTTAATTTTTTGACCAATTTTGCATGCTTATTGCTGGTAATCTGAACAACTACTTTGAAGATAACAATATGCAGTATAACAACTATTGTTTATTTCCTGTCATTTTGTTTTGAAATTCTGTATCGTTTTTAATGCTCTTTTTTATTTTTTATTTTCTTTAAAATTTAAAACAACATTCAAAGTCAGAGAGGCTTGCCCAAACAGACAGATCTTCCAACTATGTCTGCAGAGCCCCGCTCCTAACCACCAGCCACCTGCCAAGGCCTGTCGGGGAGGGACAGTGTTCAGCAGAGAAGACAGGAGCCAGACCACACTAGTGGAGCAGAACCTTGGAGGAAATGCACAGGACAGAGGGAAGCAGCTCTCCAGATGGGTTTTTCCTACTCCAGAGAAGGAATGAAATGTTACAGGAGCAAAGTAAGAACCAGAAGCTCTCTACAGAGCAAGAGAAGCCTTTACAAAACAGTAACGCAGCAGCTACTGGAAACTGAATACACACGGCATCTGAAACAAACACCTCTGTGGATTGTCTGTCAGGCAGAGCCGAGATGTCACAGGGAGATGACAGGAAAGCAGCAGAGAAAAGACCAGAGGATGGGAGGCAGAGCAAAGCAGAAACTGAAGACCAGTGGGGAGGGCTTCGGCAGCCCAGTGATCGAGGGCCAGGGAAGAACACTGAGGTGGACCTGCAGGGGCTGCTGCTGCAGGCACCAATTATTCAACACAGCGATGGCCCACAGTGAGGGTCTTTGTGGCAGAACTTTAAGCCAGAGCACAGCAAGGCCACCCTGGCCTGTTGCCTGTAGCAAACATCAGACACAAAGACTGAGGCTTCCCAGGCTCTGGGCTTCTCCATAGCAACACAGGACCACAGTACACTGAAGCGTTCCCCCAAAACTGGAAAGAAATGGTGCCCAACCAAAGGCCTTGTCCCCAAACAGACCCTTAAATATGTATCATAGGAAATAAAATCCACCCTAGAGAGGTAGGGTCCCCCAAAGGGCCTCGCCACACTCTTCCTCGGGAAGTCCGGTCAATCTGTAATGAGGTGCAGCCAGGCCTTGGAACCCCAGAGCCCCTGTGGAGTGGTAGGATGGCCAAGGGACATCCCACATGGATAGTTTCTCCAGATGCAGAGGTCCTCTCACTGACACTGAAGCATTTCCCAGGCATGGGCATCCTAGAATCCACCATGCGCCTGGCCAGGACTTCCCTGTGGGGTGCTGCGGCCGTGTTCTCAAGAGCCCCCTTTGCCCTCCACAACCAGAAGTGCAGGCCTGCTGAGCAGATGGATGTGCCTGCTGTATGTGAGCTGGAGAAGCCCCTTTCCAGCCCCGTCCCTCCTGGGCCATGGCTCCCTATTCGTACACAGCTCCAGCAGGACCTCACTGTGACAGCCTTGGGCTCGGCCTTGTCCCCAGCAGCTCGTGAATTCTGCAAGTGGCTTTCACTCCAAGGAGGTAGGCCAGCTCAGCCTTTGGGCTCTCCCGGCCTGCCTTCCTCGGCACCATCAGCCACACAGATTGGTCACCGCTTTTCTCTATGGAGCAACATGTGTCACTAACCTCACATTTTGAACTAAGTGATAATCTGTATGAAGTTAGGAAAGTTTTCTCCTCAGAGTCTTCTCAAAACTTTTATTAAGAATGCATCAAATTTGGGCATGCATCCCTAGACCGTAACACTAGGAAGAGATGTCAGGAAACAATTTGTGAAAATTCAGACAGTTATAACTCCAGGAAGAAATCAGAAGATGAGACTGGTATGAAGATACAGGGGCTTCTAAACTGTCGTCAGGGGCTGCTTCTTCACACAGGACGTGGGTAGATGAGTATTTCCTTTTTCGCTCTAAAAGTGTTCACACACTATTTTGAATGGATGATAAATTTTATAAGGGAGACCTTAAAGAGAAGAGAACTAACTCTACAAGAAAATTTGTACCAATACATACAAAAACTCATTAAACTGGAAATAGTCTTGGAAAATTATAAAGTGACCCAAAAAGAAATAGCAAACCTAAATAGACCTATAACTATTAGAGAGATGGGATCAGCGTGCCAAAGTCCTTCCTTGTTAATGCTTTCAATTTCCAAAGGCATGGGTGGTTTTATGGGTGACTTCTACCAGTCAATTGAGAGTTCGTCTCATTCTATAAGGAATTTTCCAGACAATAAAAAATGAAAGAACTCATTTTATGATACAAATCTAATGTTGATCCCAAGTCAAGCAAGGACAGTATAATAAAGAAAAATTATAGGTCAGTATAATATGTGAGCATATATTTTAAAAAATTATAACATTAGCAATTCAAATAGAGTAATGTACTAAAAAGATTACTTATCACCAAATTGTATTTTCTTAAGAGTAAAAGAATGTGCTAACACTGGCTGCTGTAATTCACTCTTAAAAATCATACAATTGTTGGGATATAAACAATTGAATTATTGATATGAATTGTTGGGAAAGAAAATACTTTTTAAAAGTTTGATACCATTCTTAGTAAAAGTTCTGAGAAAACTATGAGGGGAGAACTTTCTTAACTGGACAGAGGTCATCTTTAAAAGTTTACAGCAAGCATCATACCTTCGGGTAATGTTCTAGACACTTTCTCTTTAGGATCTGGAACAAGTCAAGGATACGCCAGTCCAGTGGTGTAAGACAAGAAAAATTTTTTAAAAAAACCTTAAAGAAAGTAATGGACATTAGTTTGTATTGCTATCAACATATTTAAATTAATAAGACATTCCCAGTATTTCTGTGTGTGAAAAGGGGCAAAAGCTCAAGATGTGAAAGTCTGTAAGTAGAGAAACAGTAAAATGTAACTGAAGAACACGGAGAGGGTCTATGTAAGTGAAGAGATTTATAACATCCATTTAGGTGAATTCACAGCGCCTAGAAAAGTCAGTTGTCACACTTTAATCCACGATTTTGATAAAATTCTCATCAAAACTCTTGTAAGATTTTTCGTAGAACCAGGCAAACTGCAATCCAAAGGCATACGTTTAGTGTCTGCTGTTTCCAAGAGTCATGTTCTAGGCTTAAAAGCCTATAAAACTGAGAGCAGAACGATAGAAACATAACCTATCAGGAAGGTGCTAACTGGAGAAACCTGGTGTGACAACTCTCATAATTTAACATGAGTAGTAAGACAAAAGTCTTCTTGTTAACAGGGAGGGTTGGCTCAGAGTTCACACACCGCACATACACCTTTGGATTGCAGTTTGCCTGGCTCTGTGAAAAATCTTACAAGAATTTTGATGAGAATTTTATCAAAATTGTGGATTAAATCATGGAAAAACTGACGTTTTTAGGCACTGTGAATTCACCCAAATGAATGTGATGAATCTCTCCATTTATGTAGACCCTCTCCATGATCTTCAGTTACATTTTATTTTCTCTGCTTCCAGACTTTCACATCTTAAGCTTTTGCTCCTTTTGTTTTTACACACAGAAACATTGGGCATGTTGTACTGATTTACATATGTTGATAGCAGTGAAAATA
The DNA here is from genome assembly GCA_004027595.1 of Dinomys branickii. Taxonomy (NCBI): domain Eukaryota; kingdom Metazoa; phylum Chordata; class Mammalia; order Rodentia; family Dinomyidae; genus Dinomys; species Dinomys branickii. The sequence continues at coordinate 135,058 of PVLD010000589.1, read as the reverse complement.
ATGTCAATTATTTTCTTTTAGGTTTTATTTTTCTTGTCTTACTCCACTTGATTGGAGTAAGTAAAAATAATTTCTTTTATCTAATGAGATATAGGAATAAATTTATTCCATAAATCTAAAACTGCTTTAAATGAAAGGTTCATTGGATAAAACTATTCCTACCTTTTGAAGAAATCTAGTGGGCAGAACTGATCCATATTTAATATCAAGGAGACAAGTCTCAAGATCGAAAATTAAGATATAGCAACATTTAACATGCATGCTCGTTTAATAAAATAACCTCTAAATCGGTGAATAAATAAACTGATAGATCTACTGCGGAAAATAATTTCCAATATTCTGGCAGGATATTTTTATGCTTTCTGTGTACAGGACAAACAGAAGAAAAATTAGCAGAGATAATTGAAATGCTCTTAGTCAGAGTTAGGCAGCCAACAACTAAGGACATTTTCTGAAGCATGCATGTGCGTGCGTGCATGCACACACACACACACACACACACAGGCAGACACACACACACAAATAAATAAATAAATATATATATATAAATATATAAATAAAAATAAAAAAACAATCATGCAATGGTCCATCAAGAAGATCTCAGTATATATCTAAACATCTCTCTCTACACACTCACTAATATATGTGCACCACCATGTAATTCAAAAAAGATAAATAACATCTATGTTTAGAAATTGAAATACCATTGTTAAGTAACCTTATATCTGAAATGCTGAAGGACCTAGAATGGATTTACAGTGACGCCACTCCCCACCGTAACTCCGAGCTTGTGCTTCTGGCGTGGTGGTGGAAGCTTCCACGGTTACAGAGAGAAACTATAAAAAGTAGACAGAATGCAAAAGGCTACTTTAGTATGTAAAAGAATAAAACACAGCAGGCAGGTCATGGGATGGCACTGAAAAATTGGAAGGGCAATTGACAAAGGATGAATTTTTCATGATTGGGTGGATTTACCGTGAGTGCAGGCCACAGTCGTGCAGAGCTACACAGCAATCAGCTGAAACCTGGGCCTAGACTAAGGGGAGGGGGAAGTTTAGAGAAATCACCACTGATAAAGAGTGACAGGATAAAACTGAGAGGCAGGTAAGAGCCAAAGAGGGGCAGCCTCTCTCTCATTCCATGCTTGATTCCCACACACACTCAGGCAGATCCTCACAGCCCGTCCAGCCAGGCAGGCCAAGAACAACCCATGTAGGACACCAAAACGTTAGGCAATCAAACTATAGTTTAAACCTCCACCCTCAAAATGCAATGCAGAGCTTACAGCCTGAATTGAATTGGCCTGGTTGCCAGGTTAAACAGAAACATTCTCCAGAGGAACATATGAGAATGCAGAGAGAACACAATGTTCTGTTTTCAGTGTCCAGGATGGACTCCAAAGGCAAGCTCACATGTAAAATAACAACACAAAGCCAATAAGAGGAAGATGGGATTAAGTGTACATTTTAATTACCAATAGTTGAATTAGGGATTAACTATTAAATGCGAAGGAAAATATATTGGAATTAAATGAGAAGGTATGAAATCTTAGCAAAGAAATAGAAAATATTCTTAAAATGGTAAAGCCCAGGACAAAAAACTATAAATTATGAAATGAAAATCTTACTAGATGTACAATAGAATAAACACAATAACAGAGGAAATTGTCAAGATAAATCATTAAGCAGAGAGATCTAAAAGATTTTTAAAACAAACAGAACTTCCAGTAACTGAAAACAATATCAAAACCTCTAACATCCAAACTCTTGGAATTCCAGGAGGAGAACAGAGAAATGTTGACAGAAACTAGTACTTGAACGTTCAGTGGGCAGTAGCTTCTCAAATACAGTATATGAAAGACTCAAATTTACTGATTCAAAAATCTCTGCAAACTGTAAAGGAATGCTGTGTGTAAACACATGGGTAACATTTCTGAAAAATAAACACAGATTAATAGAAAATCTTGAAAGTAACTAGAGAAAATGACAGATTGAATCAAGAGGGGAAAAATCACACAAAATAACACTCTTTTCATCGCTATCAGTAGAAGCGTGGAAACCACATCTTAACAACTTCAAAATGCGTATGTGAGAAAGAGAGTGAAAGAGTTATCAACCCAGAAATCTATGGCCTTCAAAAATAGCCTTCAAGAATAAAAACAAGCAGCAATGCTTTCGGACACACGCAAAGAAGAAATAGAAGAATGCACTATCAATGCACCTTCTTCCTAAGAAACGGTGAAGAGCTGAGATGAAATAATATCGTGGGGCAACTTAGAATTTTCCAGGCACAAGTGATGATCATTTGAAATGACAGATAACTAGGTAAATATTAAAAGACTATCTTTCTTTTAAATGAATGTATAGTATTATATAAAGCCAAAATTATTAAATTCGCTTTAAGGACACTGTAATATTCAAAGATGTCAAGCATAAGTCAGCTACAAAATAGAGTGTTGTGCTGAGAGAAAAATAGGACTTACATGCCTGCAAGATTTCTTGATTTTTAAAGAGTTTGATTTTGAGAAAGATTGTGAGGCAGTGAATAGATAGTCTCTAATTCAGCAACCCTGAGAACACAAAGATGAAGTTAGAAGCAAAAGGATAATTCAGTCAAAGACCTAAAATGCTTTTTAAAATAGAAAAGAAGGTAGGGGCAGAAGAACAAAGATCAGATGATTAAAAAGAAAGAGCAAAAGGAAAACCAACAGGGTGGTAGATTTGACTATAGACATATCACTACGTGCTAGTGATCAAAACTCAACTGAAACACAGAATGTCAGAGTGGATTTTAAAGAGCAAGACGTGGCGATATGCTGCCTGCAAGAGACACACTCGAAAACTAGACACAGACAGTGGGGAGTAAGTGGGGGTAAGAGACAGTACACAAGTGATGAGCGTAAGGAGACTAGAGGGGCTATGTTAAGCAGGTAAACCAGACTTCATCAATATTACTATAGTTAAAGGAGGACACTTAATGATAATAAAGAGATCCACTGTAGGAAGAGATAACGCCGATCTATAATAACAGAATGTTTAAATACATGAAGCAAACATCATTAAAATTAATGGGATAAATACACAATTCTACTATGAAAGTAGGAGACTTTAATACCCAATCCTCAGCAATTACTACATTGAAAAAGATATACAGAATCCAAATGAGATATCAAAATTTTACCTAATTGACATTTATAAGCATTAACAAAAATTGTAAAACTTAAACTTAAAAAGTTAGTTTTTATACTCATAGTAGATCTCACCATTTTTCAGAGATCCACTGAAAAGCTTGACGAAAATGCAGCACAAACAGAATATTTGAAGAGTATTACCAACCACCTTGTCCTAATTGTCCTAACATTTTAAAAACACATGTTTATTTCAAGTTAATAGAGTACATTCATTGTACTAGATTACAATGACAGGGAACCTCGCTGGTCTCTGGCACCCCGGAGAGAAACAGCAGCGGGTATGAGAAAAATAAAGACAAGAGACAAGAACTGGGGTCAGGCGGAGCAGAGAAGAGGAACTGCCCCGAACAGTAGAGCATTTATTTATGCCCTGGAGAGGCTGGTTAGTTTTCGCCTTGCTGCCCAGCAATCAGTTAACAAGTTAGAAGGGCTTGTTTAAGCACTCTGAGGAGCTCCCATGCTCTCGGGCCGGCTTCATCCCGCACATGTAATTATTTTCCAGCTTCAGCTGCTCCCAACAATTCACGCTTCACCATGATCATACAGCGGGCCATAGCACACTTAGCTACAATACAATATTAAATGACTCAGAATACTTTTGCTGATCACAGTGAAATTAATTTTAACGTCACTGACCCACAATACCTAAAAATGCCCCAATACCTGGAGATTGAATAACAATTCATGGACCAAAAAGAAAAAAAGAAGGCAATTAGAAAAACCTTTTAAATGAGTGCTAATGAAAACAACAGATGAAAAGTGGGCTGCAGCAGGGCCAGTGCGGAGAGGGAGGCCCAGAGCGCTTGGTGCTGGTGAGGACAGAAAGGCAGGTCAGGCTAATGTGGAACAGGTGAGCTTCACCTGGAGGAGCTGGGGAGCAAGGGTACAGCAGACCCACTGCAGACAGAAGAGAGGATGGAGCGCGTGACACAGGTCGGTACAGCAGGCAGCAAACGGACAGGCGCAGGGTGAGGAGGGACGGAGAGATGACCTGGGGTGGTGGGTTTGCTGCGTGGGCAATGGCTGGTGCCGGTAGCACGTTGGGGGCCCCACCCTATGTTGACCCCCTGACCACAGATGAGGCCCAGAGCTTGGGACCTTGCTTGACAGCCGCCCACCTTATAAAAGAAGATACTGGAGAGCTTGCTGACCCGCTACACGTGGATGTACTGAGGGCACAGCAAGGCACCCCCCTCCCCAGGCCAGGAAGAAGACCCCACCAGGAACCCAGCTGGCCACACCCTGAGCTTGGCCTCACAGCCACCGGGACAAGGAGGAAAGATTTTCTGGGCATCTGGGCCCCACCCACAGACTCGCGTTGGTGGCACCCAGGCTGAGCCTGTCCTGCTGGTTTTAAGGCCTTAGGTCGGCCCTGCGCCCTGCTCAGGACACACTTTGAGTGCATGCGGTCAGTTGCCTATTACTCATCCCACCCCAGGCCGAGCAACACCCTTTCTAAAAACATGCTTCTGTTTTCATCAACTTTCTTCTAGTTACTGATTTTGTATCTCGCTGTTGCTTGAGCTCATCCTGGCTCCCGTCTCTCAATATCCGATAGTGGGCGCCGAGCGCGTTCCTCTCCGACCCGCCTTCCGTTCCACGCAGGCGCTTCTGTGGGCGCTGCCTTAGGCTTCATTTGCTCCTTCTCGCAGATTTGCCTTCTTTTTTCTATTTCAGTTCTGATGTAAAACCACGGTAATTAACATTTGCTTCTCATTGTTTCTGTATGTCTAGAGGCTTGAAGTTCTTCTCTTCTAGCTTTGCATAAAATAAGTCATAGCTTATGGTGAGCGGTGCCCGCCCCCCTGCGCTGCGGAACGGGAGACCTTGGTCTTCCTATGGGATGGCCCGGAACCTCTGTTCACGCTCCCGGCATCCAGCAATCTCAGTTCTACATTTCAATAGACCTGCTTTTAGCTCCCAATTATGCAAGAGAACACATGGTATTTATCTTTTTTGTGTCTGGCTTCTTTCACTGAACATAATGTCCTGCAGCTCCATCCATTCTGCTGCTAATATGCGATTTTATTATTTTGGTGGCTGAGTAATATTCCAGCGTGAACAAATACTCATTTTCCCCCTCCACTGGTCTGCTGTTGACACCGAGGTTGGTTCCATGTCTTGGCTATTGTGAGTGGCGCTGCCATCCACACAGGGTGGGTAGGCAGCTCTTTGACATGCTGATTCCTTCCTTTGGAGTCACACCCAGCAGTGGGAGAGCTGGATCATACATAGATCTATTTTTAGCTTTTAGGGGAAACGCCATACTGCTCTCCATAATGGCTGTGCTAATTTACATTTCTACTACCAGCAGCGATATACGCTGTTGCCTTTTCTCCACTCCTTCACTATCTTTATTCTTTTAAAGAGCTAGTCCAGTGGAGTGAAATGATCATCTCATAGTGAGTTTGATTTGTTTCCCTAGTGGTTAATGACATTGAGGACTTCATCTGTTTACAGCCACCTGTATTTCTTCTCTTAAGAAAAGAGAATCAAACAGCCTTCTATTCAGATTGTTTATCAGTTTTCAATTGGATTGTGTGAGCTTTTTTGTTGTTGATTTTTTTGAGTTCCTTATACACTCTGAGTCCTTTACCAGGGAAGCAGCTAGAAAATACTTTCTCCTTTGCTCTGTATTGTCTTTTCACCGTGTTGCTTGTGGCGTTTGTTGTGCGGAAGTGTGGTGGTTGACATGGTACTGTGGTCCGTGTTTGTCTTTGTTGGGGATTTTATGCAAGGAATCATTGTCTAGTGTAACATCTTGCAGTGTTTTCCCCATTTTCTTCTAGCAGTCTCATGGCTTCGCATCTTACATTTAGGTCTTTGATCCCTTGTGAGTTGTTTTATCTACAGGGGAGAGAACTGAGTAGTTTCAGTCTTCTGCCACGGTTTTCAAGGATGCTGACCACAGCCTGTTGAAAGATCTGTCCTTTCTCCACTGTGTTTCTGCAATCATTGTTGAAAGTCAGTCTGCTATAGATGCATAGGCTTTTTCTTTGGTGTCTGTTGTGTTCACTTGGTCTCTTTTTATGCCAGCCCTGTGTTTCTTCGGTTAGTATAGATCTGTGCTCTATTTTGATGTCAGGTGCTGTGATGGCTCCAGTTGTTAATTTTGCTTAGGATTGCTTTGCCAGTGGGGGGTTTTGTGAAGGTAGGATGGCTTTTTCCAGTCAGTGAAGAATGTCATTGGTATGTGACCAGGAACTGCAATGAAAGTCAAGGTCCTTTGGGTACTATGTTCATCTTAACTAATTAATTCTTCCAATCCACAAGTGCAGGAGTTTTTCTATTATTCTTGTGTCTTCTTCAAATTTCTTTCATCAGTGTTTTGTAGAAGTCTTTCACTTCCTTGGTTAAATTTATTCCAAGCTATTTACATTTTTTGTAGTTATTGCTAAGGGGATTGCTTTCATGATTTCTTTCTCAGCAAGTTTTTGGATTAAAAAAGGCTACTCATTTTTGCGTGTTGATTGTGTATCCTGTAATTTTATTGAATTGCAGTTGATCAGTTCTAGTCATCCTCTGATAGAGTTTTTGGCTTTTTGTGTATGGAACTGCATCATCTGCAGCCTAGGGCAGCCTGGCTACTGTGGTTTTTTCCTCCGGCCCAGTTGTTCTGACTGACAATTTCAGCAAGAGAAGTGACAATAAACAGCATTATCTTGGTCCAGATCACAGAGAAAATGTTTTCAGCATTTCTCTGATCTGTGAAATGCCAGTAGTGGATTTGTTAGACATGATTTTTATTACATCTAGGTACAGCCCTTTTATACCCAATTTGTTGAGCGTTTTTATCTTGAAGGAATGTTGACTTGTATCAAATGTTTTATCCGATCTGTTGAGGTGATCCTTTGATTGTCACCCTTCATTCTGTTGATGTGATGTATTATATTTATTGATTTTCTTTTTTTTTTTTTTGCGGTACTGGGGATCGAACTCAGGACCCTGCGCTTGCTAGGCAGGCGCTTATTCCACTGAGCTATATCCCCAGCCCCCTATTTATTGATTTTCATATGTTAAACTATCCCTTAAATCCCCAGAATAAATCCACTATGATCACAGTGAATGTTCTTTTGAGTATGCTGTTGGATTTGATTTGCTAGGATTGTGATGAAAATTTTTGCATCTGTGTTCACTGGGGATATTGGTCTGACCTGGTGTGCGTGTGTGTGTGTGTGCCCTAATTTTTGTAGTGGGGTAATGTGAGCCTAATAGGATGAATTTGGCAGTTACTTCCATCTCAGTATTTTAATAGCTTGAGAAGAATTTGATAACTCTTCCTTGAAATGTAGTAGCATTCAACAGTGGAGCTATTTGGTTCCAGGATTTTTTTGGTTGAGATACTTTTTATCACTGACTAATTTTGTTATGTATTATTGGTCTATTCAGGTTATGCACATCTTCGTGGTTCCATTTTGCACATTCACAGAAATTTATCCATCTCTTCTACATAGCTATCCCTAAGAGTCCCTAATGGCCCTTTGTTTTTGTTTTTTTTTTTTTTATTTTAGAAACATAAAAGTACAAAAACATATTGACAAACAGACACCCATTATCATAGAAAATAGTACAATCACAACTAATCTATAGACAAGGTGATATGGTCTCAACAGTAGTTGTTGCTTTATCCTAATGGCCCTTTGTATTTCTGTACTATCAAGGGTAATGTTTTTTTAAACCTCTAATTTTATGTATTGAAGTCTTGTCTTTTTTTTGTCTTGGTTAGTTTAGCAAATATTTGCCTTTTTTCTTGCTTATTTTGCACTACTGGGGACTGAACCCATGGACTTCATAGAGCAGTTCATACCTAGCCCCCATTTTTTAGTTTGAGGAAAGGTCTTGTTAAACTGCCCAGATTAGGTTTAAACTTGCAGTTTTGCCTCAGCCTTCCAGAGTGCTGGGATTACAGGTGTGTGTCACTGCACCCAATTAAATTTTTAAAAATGCTTTCTGTTTAACTTTCTTCTAAAAATCCCTTTTCATTTCATTGACTCGTGTTTATTTTACTTCTGTTTCATTTATTTCTGCTCTGCTTTTTGTCATTTCTTTCCTTCTAGTGACTGGGATTTGCCTTGTTCTCTCTTTTCTAAGTCCTTGGAGATGAATAGGTTATTTTAAGTCTTCCAATTTTTTTGATGTCGGTGCTTATTGCTTAAATTCTGCCTTAATACTACCTTTGCTGTGTCTCCTGAGTTTTGTAGGGTTCTCATTTGCAGGTTTTTTGAAAAGTCTATGGAGCGACTGTGAAGAGGAGTGTTTTCCTGATTTCTTTCTCAGTGGGTTCATTGTTGGTGTACAGAAATGCTGAGTTTTTATTCTGTATCCTGCCACTTCGTTGAATTTGTTTATTAGCTCTAAAAGTCTTCTGATGGTACTTTTGGTCTTCTACGTGAAGGAGCATGCCTCTATAAATCAGGATAGTTTGACTTCCTTTCTTTTTCAATTCCTTTTTTTCCTTTCTTTTGCTGATTGCTCTGGCTAAAGTTTCAAGTATGGCATGCAGCAGTAGTGGGGAGAGCCGACACCCTTGTCTTGCTCCTGATTTCAGAGGAGAGGCTTTGCTTTTCCCCTGTTCAGTGTAACGTTGGCAGTGGCTTGTTCATAAACAGATTTCATCAGATTTGCCTTTTGATTTCAGCACAATCAGGAAAAGTGAAAGCTGTGTTTTGATATTTTGAGTTTTGTGGCTGATACATGGAGAATTCCCACATGCTGCTGAGAAGAAAGTGAATTCTGCAGCTGTTGGATAAAATGTTCTGCTCAAAAGAGCCTCCTGGGTCCAGTGGGTCTAACAGATAGTTTATCTGTGATATTTCTTTGTTGATTTCTTGTGTAGACGACCCGCTCATTGATGAAAATGGAGTGTTGAAGTCTCCCACTATTATTACTTTTGGAATCTATATCTCCTTTTAAATCTAACAATACTCTTTTTATAAAAGTAGGTGCTTCAGAATTAGGTAAATTTACAATCACTATATCTTCTTGTGGAGTTGGTGTCTTGGCTATTATATGGTGGTCTTCCTTGTACCTTCTTAGAATTTTTGACTTGGAGTTTATTTTCTGATATGAGTGCAGCTACTCCTGCTCACCACTAGTTTCTATTTGTGTAGAATATCTCTTATACCCTTCCCTTTCTCTGCACAGGTTTCAACGTATTGTGCTATTATTCAAGGCAAAGTATTGTAGTTTATTTAATTGGGTATATGAAATTTAAATTTCTCTTTTTATTAACCCATGATTGTTTAGAAAGTATTTATAAATTTGGGACTTTTCCAGATATTATTGTCCTTTGATTTCTTGTTTAATTTTCTGTTCTCATATAGAGAACATATACTATGTGAGCTTCACTGTTTGCATTTTCTGAGTGTTTTTGTCCAGCATTTTGTCTATTTTAATTCATCTTCAGTACAATTTGAACAAATTACCTGCAAAGTTCACACCTTAACCTCACTGAGATGACTAAAATTAATAAAATCTGATCAGACAGATTTGTCATGACCACTTTTGAAGAAAGTGTGCCCACTAGAGAAATGGGCGTGTGTCCCTACCCCGCAGTCCGAGTATCCGCCTCTGAGGTTTTCTACTGTAAGGTGCTGCAGATGTGCACTCAGCACTGAGGTTGCTGCTGTCCATGTCTCGTATGGGCTTCCTGGCCTCCTGACTCTTCTGTCCAGGGATCCCTCACAGAGGAATAATGAGCTCTCTGTTTTCGAGGGTGAAACAGTCTGTTCTGCAAAGCAGCACTGTCAATTTTACTTCACCTGTTTTGGAGCTCTATTATTGGGTACATATACATGTGTTACTCTTACTTTCTTGCTCTCTTGACAGTTTATTATTATTAAATGCTCCTTTCCCCCATAATAACATTCCCTGTATGAAATTCTAGTTTGCCTACTATTAACAGATGCCCTAGATCTCTTATGCTTATTATATTCATGGCGGCTTGCCTACCCTCTGTCATTTTAGAGCATATGTTTTGTTCCTGCTTTCTAAGCCCATCTTTCAATTCTGATGCTTTTGCTGAAGTGTCTATTCTGTTCTGTTGTGTAGCTGATGATGTGCTGGGTTGTATGTGTTACCTTACTATTTATTTTCTTTTGTCTCAGTTTTCTTACTCAGCTCCTTCTTTCTGCCTTATTTTGTGGCCATCGAATATTTCTAGGTCTCTTTTTGGCGTTGTTCTCTAGTGCTATGGATTGTAGTGTATGATCACAATCAATTTAAAATTAAAATTAAGTTACATTTAAGAAAAGACAGGAAACTTGCAGGGAAGTATTTTCTGCTGGACTCACCTATCCTTTGGGTTGCGTGCTTCTGCTCCAAACAGTCGTGTATTCTAGAGAAATTATGAGACTATGTATGCGCTATATTTATATTTTTATTATTTAAATTTGCATAATCCTTTGGCATTCCTTGCAGTTCAGACCTACTGGCCGTGAATTTTACCAGCTTCGTTTGACTGAGGATGCCTCTGTTTCGTCTTCACTCAGAAGCATGGCTTTCCTGGATGTGGAAGTTTGGGCTGACAGATGTTCTCCCTCAGCACTTTCTGCGTGTCTCCTCACAGTCACCAAGAAGTGCTTTGCCTCACCGTCCTTCCCCTCTGCAGCAGGGGTCACTTTCTCCTTGCTGCTTCCTTGAGCTCATCTCCGTCTTTGTCTTTTGCAGGTCCGACAGCCTCGGTGATTGGTCCTGCGGGGTGATGCCCCCACCACCTGCGTGAGTGCACCCAGTGTTTCTTCAGATAGTTCTCTCTACACTGTATTTTCCTTCACTCTTTCTGAGGCTCCAGTTACCCCCATGGCGGACCCCTTGATTTTGTCCCAGAGGTCTCTGAGCCTTGGACGTTTTTCTTCAGTCATTTTTGCATCAGCCTCTCAGCCTGAGCAATGGTATTGATACTTCGGCCCCCTGATTCTCTTTCTGCTCTCCCCAGTCCGTAGGTGCGCTTGTCTGAATCTGTTTTCAGTGTTTTTATGATGTTGCACTTTTCCAGCTCTGGACCTACTATTCTGTTTTTGTAGAATTTTTATACTATTTTATAGCTTTTATTTCTCTGTTGAAATTCTCCACCTATTTGCTCATGAACCCTACATTTTTCTTGAATAATTTGGACTAACTTACAATAACTGTAAGTATAGCCTTGAACCCCTTGTTAAATCCAACAGGAAGGCTGGCTCAGTTGGTTTCTACACCTGCAGCTGGTTCACTTTCCTGGTCTTTGTCTGTGTGATACATGGCAGGGAAGCCATGTAAGTGTGCACTGTGGATGCTCTGAAACATCTTCTACACTTGCACAGGTCGTGTTTTTTTTGCAGGAGGCTGTTAATTTGCCTGCTCTCCCCTCAGGTGAGCAGTAGATGAGTGCTCTGCGGAGGTGGTGCTGCGGCTTCAGCTGCCGGTGGTGCTGTTTTCTGGCCCCCTGTGTTAATCCCACAGCTGTGTTGACTGCTCAGCCATCCATGGGGGAGTGTTTCTCCTCAGACATTGGCACTCTCAGGGTGCCTTCTTCTGAGGCTGCCCCTGAGTTCCAGGGCACTTCTTCCTCTCCTGATACCCTCAGCCTCCCCTCACTTTATGGGCCACACTCTGCAGAGTGAACTTGGCCTAAGGCCAAGATTCCTGCAAACACCACGGGGGAATTATGGGTCCAACACCTGCCTCCCTCCTCTGGTTCCTAGCGCTCACATGTGTGTTGTTCGTGGTCAGCCGGGGATCTGGGCAAAATTTACCTTGGGGCTCACTCTTCAGCCCACTGGTGAGCCTCACTGACAAAGTCCCCCTCATATTTCCAGCTGTTTGGGGATCTGCGGGCTGTCATCTGCACCAAAGCAGGGAAGGCTGATGATTCTTTGTCACAAGTGGGGCGTGAGGAGCAGCCTCAGGCACGGAGCCCCAGGACAGCAGCTCCTCGCACGCCCACTCAAAGGTATGTTCTCCTCTGTCTTCCTGCTCTTGTTCACTTCCCGGAGCCATCAAACGGCTGCTTTGAATAACCACATTTGGATCGCACAGTTGTTGCCCAGCCTGTCACCAGCGATTCCTTCCCAGGCTTTCACATTCACCAGGCCTGGGGTTGAGTTTTCTGTCTCATCCTTTACTATTTTCCAGGGTGAATGTTTTTATTTATATTTTTTTCTGCAAGTATCTTTACTTTACCCTCACTTTAAAAGCATCACTTTGCTAGATGCAGAATTTTTAATGAAAAAGGAGTGATTTTCCTCCCCAGAACTTCCAAGGCACGCAGCTGCCATCTGGCCTCCATGGCATCCTGTCCCTGCCCACGGCCTCGTGTCCAGCCTCCCCCGAGTCTGCTGTGTGGGCGGCTGGGCTCTGTGCTTTGGCGTCAGCAGGCCGCATGTCTGGGAACTGGTGGGCTGGGGAGGCAGGCGATGGCTCTTTCCTTTGCCCCCTGCAGCGCTGCCCAGGCTGATGTGCAGGGCTTGGGCGAGTGGGCCCTGGTGGTGGAGAATACTGACGAGCCAGGACTCCTCAGGGCTGGCCCGCATCACACTGTCATGTGCTCAGCGGGAAGAAGTCTTGTAGCCTTTGGCACCAACAGTCTCCAGCTCCAGATCTGCTTTGGTGAGGGCATCAGCTGATGGGCACCTCATCAAAGGCCAGCTTGGTGCCATCTGTGTGTGCCCACGGCTCTGCTCCCCTGTTGTACCTGCACCACAACCTTCCAGAACCCAATCTGAACCCAGGCTGGTTAATCTACGCAGGGCACAGGGAGGCCTCTGCCCCTTCCTTAGAGCCCTGAAGGGAGCAAGCACCCTCCTGAGCCAAGATCACTCCACTCTCCCCCTGCTCTGGGAGGCCCCGAGCTCCTGGGGACCTAATTGCGCGTTCCAGTGATTTACTCCGTGTCCCTGCGGCATGCCCAGGAGAGGCCCTGAGACAGTGCACAGAGACCTCACCTGCTGCCCTGTGGAAGCCATTGCCCTGTGTGCTCGGACCTGCCCCTTCCTCTGTGCTTCTCTCCCTCACGCAGTCCATGCTGCAGGGACAGCAGGGACATATGAGGCTCCAGAGCAGCCCAGCCCATGCCCCCCACTGACTTGGCACTGCCCCATCCAGCAGGCCCACCCAAGTCCAGAGGGTAACTGCTCCCCAGGATGGCACAGTGGCCCTGAGTGTGGTGCCCAGCTGCTTCCCATGGGCAAGAGGTTGGGCCAGACAGTTCAAGGCAAATTTCCTGTGCAGATCGGGACTCACATATACACACAAACACCACATGTACGGGCATGAGATGTGCACACTGAGACACACAGATCCACAGACAGGCAGAAAAAGATGCACATCAAGACACACCCAGCAACACACTCAAAGCCACAAACACACATCCACAGTGACACTTGCAGACACACTTCAGAGACACTGACACAGAGATGCACACACATGTACACACACACACACACACACACACACACACACACACACACACACTTTTCAGGCTGATGTGGAAGGTGAGGGTGCCCTGATACAACCTGTCACAGTGAGGCTTTCCTATCAGGTGGCCCCACTCAGTGGCTCAGCAGGACTCTGGGGCCACTTGACCTGGGTTTCCTGTTCCTCTGGAGCCTGATGCCAGTGCCAGTCTCCCGGATGGTGTGTGTGAGTCGTGAGAGCCAGACAAGGCCCCATAAGGATGATCATGACTGCACCTCTCCATGCAGCAGGGCAGCCCCAAGTCCGGCCTGCATCCACATCAGGAAGGCAGCTCTCCCTGAGGGACCTGCTGAGGGAGGCCGAGGAGAAGAACAAGGGTTTGCAGTGGGCTCCGGGCAGTCTTGAAGGTGCTTCCCCTGGATGCATTCCTCTCCCTAGGCCCCCTGAGCCCTGGGACACCAGCCAGGCCCTCCTGTGCCCTGTGGTGTCCTCACCGAGCAGGAGAAGGGCTCTTTATCCCCTGAAGCAGGGCCACACCCTCCAGATGCCAGGGTCCTCGACGCGGTCCAGAGGCTCACAGTGGGGACTGTCCTCTTGGCCATGCTCTCGTCAGGCTCAGGGTGTAGCCGTGGATTGGGGTTCCCCTTGCTGGGTGGGGAGAGCGCCCCGTCCATGCTCCTTTCTGCGCAGAGCGTCCCTGCCCTCTTTGGCGGTTGACATCATATCTCTTGACCCTGTTGTCCCTGGCCTTGACACTGGTCACCAGAGTCCTACAGAAAAATCTCCTTGTGGTCCCCCAGGGTCAGGGTGACTTTCCATCCATGCTCACCTCTCAGGAGAGGACAGGGCTCCCTCCTCAGGTCACTGTCTCCAAGACGGCTGGACTGTGGATGATGAGCACACCCCTCTGCTCTGGCCCAGAAGGAAGCCAGCTGCGGGAGAAGGGCAGTGCTAGCAGGTCCACCATGTCATCCACGGTGGTCAGAGAAACAAATGCCCTCCTGCAGCGCTGGGGCAGGGGTGGATGAGCTGACCTCCATAACAGCAAACAGAGGTCATTATTTCAGAGTACTTTCCTGGGCACAGACAGAAGAAATAAAGTACATTTAAGATATAAGATTCCCTAAGGGAGTTGACCCTGAACAAAGACCAGCCAGCTGCAGAGAGGCCAGTGGGGCCACTAGACCACTGCGCTGAGATGGGTGCCCCAGGATCTGCAAGAGGAATGAGCTGCACATTGACCAGTGTCCTACAGATGTGGGCAGACCTCTCCAGCCTGGGGGCCAAGATGCAGAAGGTGGCTCTGTCTGAAGCAGGCCTGAGTGTGCCTGCCTCAAGGAGCCTGAGTGAGAGACAGCTCTGGAAGACAGTATTATGCAGCAGTACCTGTGCGCAGGCCTAGGCACACCTCACGGTGGTGCCCCTCCTCCATGGGCCTTCCCGAGCTGGGAGGAGCTGGAGGAGCTGTGAGCAATGGGAGTCCCTTCTGCGGCTGCACACCGTGTGCTGAGTGTGGAGGTGGCAGGTAAGCAGGTGAGGGATACGCTGTGTTGAGTAAGCTGACAGGACAGGAACAGGGAAAGATTCCCAAGCAGCAGGATGGCTGAAGGGCTTTCCTGCCACCTGAGTTCCGGTCCCGTGCTGAGAGGCCCCGTGCTGAGAGAACCCCCTTCTGGTCCGCTCCATCATCCCTGAACTCTGAGCTGGTTCCTCCTCTCTCTATACCATGGCTCTGCCCTGGAAGACTCCCCACCTTCAGCCTCTGAGGGAGGCAGTGGCCAGGGCCCTGAGGGTGGGTCTGAAGAGCCAGGATCTCTGTCCAGCCCAGCTTCTGCCTGGTTGTTGGGGACCGGACCAGGTGAGGACAAGACCTCCCCATGGCAATGAGTATAAATTCCTTGTAAGAAGAAGAGTAATGGACTGACTTGTGGGAAAGCAATCTGTAAAGGCAGTGGTCCTGAGCGGGTCATTATGTACCTTAGTAACCATTGTAACAGAAACAGAAACCTTGGAGCTGTATCTAGGGCAAGGGTCCAGCAGCCTGCCTGACAAACCTGTACTTAAGCACTTTGCTCAATAAACGAAACCGCTGGTTACCTTCACCAGTCCTCCCGATCCCTTCTTTCTTTGGTTCATTCCTTCTCCCCTCTCTCTGTTCCCAAGGTCAGAGCTGGACTCCAGCACCTGGTGACCACCAGGCCCACAGTGGGTCCTACTGATGGAGACCACTACGAAGCAGCTGTGAGCAGGATTTAATATTAACCAATCAGCTTTTCATGTTTACGTGTGAGTTTACCCAAGGCTTAGGCACCTTGTCTGGAGATGGGCAGTGGACTCATAGTAAATGAACTGTTATGAGTCCCTGGTCCCCGCTGAGGCCTGTATGGGCCTGTGAAGTTGGGACCCCTCAAAGGACAAGATAAGGTCACAGCTGAGGACTTTTGGCTCTAACATCAATTAACTAAACGGAGACCAGCTGCAGACCTGTCACTCCTGTGGCGAAGGCCCTCCTGGAGATAACAGTTCTCCTAAATTAACGTAGTGTATTACCTGGAAAAGTCCTTAGAGGGATTCCCAAGTCCTGCCCAGATTCTTGCATCCCCCCTTCTTTGTTTGAAAACCAGATAAATACAGGCTGCTTAGAGAAGATCTTTGTCTAAAACTCCAGAATCTCGAGTTCTGTGAGAGGGTTAGGATCCTCCCAGAGTCCTAAAATCATTTCATTTGTCTCATTTATTTAAGCCTTCGCAGTCCATTCCTTTGGGAGACTGTGGGCCTGGTCAGCCCACAATAACTAAGGGTCACTAACCTCATATGCCCCCAGATACACATCGCTGCTGGGGCACAGAGCCCTTGGTCCATTTGGATCAGCAGGGGGTGCTGTCCCAGCTGCTCTGCAGGGAGCGATAACTGCGGCCTCCTCTTCCTGGGCCAGGCACCCGGGGCCCCAGATCTCAGCTCTGCACACTTGTGGGGCATAGCCAAGAGTTGCAGGTGTCCACACGCCTGGCTTCCCACAGAGACAGGGCCAAGGACAGGGCAGACAGCACGGCCTCACAGTGGGTCTGGAACACAGCGCAGGAGGACAGGGAGAGCAGGGAAGAGGGATGGTGGGGGCTTGCAATATCCTGGGTGACAGTGCTGTCACTGCCTTGGCCACCCTCTGAGGGCCACCTTGGGCATGGCCAGGGGGTTCTGAGACCTGGAGCCACACCTGTACTGGGGCTCCTTGAGGCTGGCTTCCCAAAAAGGTGCTG
The DNA here is from genome assembly GCA_004027595.1 of Dinomys branickii. NCBI lineage: Eukaryota > Metazoa > Chordata > Mammalia > Rodentia > Dinomyidae > Dinomys > Dinomys branickii. Next base: position 118,219 of record PVLD010000589.1, on the reverse strand, counting down.
GGCACTTGAGGGGATGGTAAAAGTGAGCGTGTGTGTGCATACTGACACACAGACACACACATGCACATGGACACACACAGTCCCACACCCAGATACCCACACATGCATCTACATCCACACACTCACACATAATACACTCACATGCATGCACAGACACCCCCACACGTGCACACACACACGAATACAGGAGCACATACCCCACCGCCCCCCATACCGCAATGGCTTCTACACCCAGCCCGGAACAGGTGCTGCCCCCGGCCTTACCCTCACTTCCATGGGGCCCCTGCACACCGCGCTCATCTCTGCCTCTTCAGGACGGCTGTAGAGGGCATCTCCAGACACAGAGGACAGGCTCTGCTTGGGAACGTTTGCCCTGGCCCTCACTACAAACAGGCAGGTGCACCCTTCGTCAGATGCGGTCACCCTCACCTCGCCCTAAGCAGGTGCGGTTGCCCCCCCCACTGGCCCAGGTGTGTCCCTCACAGGTTTAGTCACCCACTCACCTGGCAGGCTGACCCTCACGTGCTCCCCATGTGGGAGGCGACAGCTGAGGCTTAGAAAAGTGAGTTGTTCCAGGTCACAGCCCAGCAGATGGCTCAGCACGAGGGTAGGTCCAGTGCTAAGACCAGGCAGTGCCATCCAAATGGCCCCCCAAAGTTGGGACCCCAGGTGGTGAGGGCGGGGCCACAGGACCCCGGTGTGCCTGGCCTTCACATGCTGTCTGCCCTGTCTCCAGGAAAGCCTCCTGACCTCCACTCAGCCTCGGCTCTACAACAGGATCGAGGCTCACGGTGTGGCTCGCCTCAGCCCACCCACAGAAAACAAGAGTGGCTTCTGGCAGGTCCTGAGCAATTCTACACTGCGCTGGTCCACACTACAAGGCCAGGTGGAGAGGACTGAACTGGAGTCCTTCCTGCTGGACAGCAGAGCTGGCCACCACGGAGGCCTGGCCTCCCCTGAGGGGCAAGACCTCTGGTTGCCGTGTGGCCCTGGCACCTGAGGGGAGGGAAGGCTCACTTGGCCCCTGAAGAGCTCCAGGAGCATGTGGCTGAGGCCCACAAGCAGGAGCCGTGAGCAACAAGGCTGGGGCAGCATACCCCACCCTCGTTACGAGGGGCGCTTGGCCTGCCTACCCGGGACCTGGGGCAGGACAGGCTCACAGCTGGTGCTGGCCCCTGTGCTCCTGCAGGGGCTTCCAGGGCCCAGTCCTGGGAGTGGTGCTCCAGGTCCCTCTCTGTGGCCAACCATGCTTGTTACTCAGCACGTCCCAGGCCACCTCAACTGATGGGAACCTGATTCCTCCCTGCACCCCAGCTTCTGGTCCCTCCAGCTGGTAGCCCCTGGGTGTGGTCTGAGGAAGGACTGGTCCTGCCACCCGCCCTGCCTGACTTGGTCCTGACAGTGGAGCTCTGGGCACCTCACCAAGGTGGGCTACCGTGGAGCTTCCTGGAGTCCCTCGAGCCAGGGCTGGAGCTCCGGGGCCCCACGTGGGAAAACAGGCAGAACCTGGGTCCCCATGGCAGCGACAGCCAGGCTTGCACCTCCCCACTGCAGCTCTCATCTCCCTGCCCCCACTGCCCAAGAGCTGTGATGTCTCTGAATTCAACCACAGCCCATCCGATGGCCACGGTGCACACACAGGTCACCAAGTGTCCAGGCTGTCACTTCTATAGCATGGCTGGAACGCAACAGGTGTGACTCCATGCAGGCAGCCACAGGTGGGGTCACCGGCACCACTGGACCTCAGGGTCTGCACATGGGAGAGCCCTGGAAAGGGGTCCTTCAGACTTGGTCTCCCTGGTGCCCTGGACAGGGTGCACGCACAGCCCCAGGGGACAGCTGGGACCATGTGGCATCTGTCCTCCCTCAGGCTGCCTGGCCACAGGTGAGAAATGAAGAGGAAGTGATGCTTTCTGCCCAGCTGCCCTGTGGACTCAGGTCTTGGCTTCTGTGTGGGGCCCGGGGTTTACACCAGGAAGGTGGGTACCTTGACCCTGTGCAGTCGCTGGGCAGGCTTCAGGGGCCACGCCCTGCCCCCAGCTCCAGGAAAGCCCGTGCTTACAGCTGGTGCATTGGCCTCATGCTGGGAAGGGGTCTGTGTGGCTGAGCTGCTGTGAGCCTGGGCGTCTGCACCAACTGCTGTCCTTGCCAGCCAGTCCGGCTGCAGACCTCTCCCAGGGTGCCACGGCCAGGGAACACAAGCCATGCTTATCAAAGGATTTTTTTCTTTATTTTCATAATTTAGCTGAATCAACACAAAATTGAATACTGTAAAACAAGGAAAAAAATATGCTGTCACATCTTAAATCTCCCGGTCTCTGCCCCCAAGGGTGCGTGTCTACACTTGCTTTCAGAAGAATCGAGGGGGAGGCGGTGGAGACCCTGGCAGGTGGGCATGAGGGGCCCTGGCATTCTGTCCTGGAGCAGGAGCAAGCCCGGCTGGCAGAGGGGGGAGCAGCAGGCAGTGTGCTTCGGGTCCCCTCCTCTGCGGTGAGACCCACCCCTCCGCCCTTCTGCCCAGCACGAGTCCCGTTGCTGAGTGGCCACTGATGAGGGGCAGGGCTGTAGCTATAGGGCCAGGACTTGGGTGGGTGGGTTTTCCATCTTTAGTCTATTGTTGCTGGGACAGCATCTATATACTGCAGTTATATGGTTCTTTTTACTTTTTTATTAGCATAGATCTAGCATAATACTCATGTTAATTGGACTCGTAGGTAGTACACTTCAGCAGAAGTCAGGAAAATGAAGAAAAGGAAGCTGAGGACTCTCAGCAGGGAGGGAACACATCCCTGCCCCTCGCCCTCATCCAGCCCCACAGTCCCCGCCTGGCAGGGGCACATGGGAGGACAATGTCTCAGGCGCCTGTGCCTCCACCCACCCTGCTTCCGTGGCATCCCGATGCAGACACCGAGGACTCTGGGCTGAGTGGACAGCACTGCAGAAGGAGGAACTGGCCACACGTGGGCCTCGAGACCTATGAGCGGTGAAGGAGGGAAAGCAAACCTGTCGGAGGAGGCATGACCACGCGGCACTTCCCGACACGCAGACCAAGGTGCACAAGCCACCAACCCAAACCAAAGCAGAAAGGAACCCAGTCTCCTGGGCACTGGCCGGGCCCCCAACAGGGCACACATGGGGCATGGTCCTCAGTCGCCTCTCCAGAGCCCTGCCTCTGCCCACCTGGTCCCTGGGTCCCACACAGCCTACCCCACAGTCTCTGGAGACAGCAGGGCCTGGCCCCAAAGCTGGGGATGGCCAGGGCTGCCACATTAATGGTTAAATAGGATTTTCTACAAATATACAACATATAAAAACTGTTAAATATATAACTTTAGGTTTTGCAAAATACATTTAATGATCTCTTTCAAACAAGTGTTACTTCAGGTTCCTTTAATTTGCTTTCTGGTGCTAAATGGCGTATCAGATGAGACAGCAGTCACGGGAGACCAACATGCTCTTGGCGAATACTGGATTATCCAACTATCAAAAATGGAGCTGTAGAAGAGGCGTGTTTAACTGGTTAAAACAGACAGTGATTTTAGTACGATCAAGTCGGTCTAAGCACGGAGGAGGAGCAGGTCTTTGTCCCCGGGGGTCCGCATGGTGGCTGTCGCTGGCTGTGTCCCCATTGGGTCCCACAGGGTTGCCATGGTGCTGTCCTCCTGGCCTCACCATCCTCCTGGGTGCGATGCCGCTTTGTAGGGCAGGGGCCTGGGTGGTAGGTACCCTCTCCTCTCCAACGCCGCTTCTGCCTGAGCCCTCCCGCCCCGTGCCCGCCCCAGGACTCTGACAGTAAGGGCGTGTCCACGTTAAAATAGATTTTGCTCTTTGGTCTATTGAGTATACTGAAAGTATAAGAAAATAAAAGCAATTCAGACAGTCTGGGGCCCAAGAGGCGGTGGCTCCAGTGCCAGACACTCCCGGACTGTGTCGTGGCTCAGCTGGCTGGACACAGCTTCCTCCGGGTCCTCGTCCTCCTGCTCCCAAGTCGGCACAACCGCTGCAGGCTGGGCGTGGCCGGGTGCCGCGGGCCTCGGACTGCTGATGCCTTGGGCTGCCCTCACCTGTGTGTCCAAGTTCTGGCCTCCTGGGTTCGGCTGGAGAGACCAGGGCACCGAGTGCCAGGAAGGAGGCAGCCAGGCCCAGGCTGGAGGAGCCAGCAGGCAGGAGTGGAGAACGGTGACATCCGCAGAGGATGGGGACCTTTGCCGAGGTGTGGGCTCCCCGGGAGCTGAGACTGCTGCTGGGCCCACAGGGGCTGCGTGTGTCAGGAGACCTGGGGAGCAAGGGAAAGAGCGCATCAGCCTCACGACCCCAGGCCCAGGGGCCAGTCCAGGGATGAACGCCCTTGGCGGGGACAGTGTCCTGGAAACCACCCAGCTGGCTCACGCCAGGACAGGGCCCCCCCACAGGACACGAGGGAGACTCTGTATGGCATGAGTGGAGTCCAGGCCTCCTCTGCCTTCCCGAGACACCACACAGCCTGCACATAGCAGCTGCAGCACGATGCTCACCCTGGCTGCGAGGAGCCAGCTCCACCCCATGCTGGACCCCAGCACCACCCTCAGGTGGCTTCCGGGCCTGAGAGAGCTGGCCGGACCTGGGGCACAGCTGGGGCCAGCCCACGAGGTCCTGCTGCTGCTGAAGGCAGGCCCTCACGTGGGCACCGTCCCTGTGGACTGAGGGCGGCTGGGGACTCACTGGCTGGGAGCCACACTGCCACGGCCACACCCAAATGTGCTGAGTCCAGTTAGACTCGGTCTCTGCGGGTCCTTGAGCTCAGCAACCACACATGGGAAGTATCTGGGTAACAGTGGCCTGCACACAGCACACACACAGCCTGCTGTTCTCCTGTCACTGCCCCCTTTGGTGACGCAGGATGACCGGCATGCTTGAGCAGCACCGCCGTCCAGCCCTGGACATGAGTTACAGTGTGCAGGAGGAGGCGCACAGGTGACCCTGGGCATCCTGTGGGAGGCATGCTAAGTACCTGTGGGGTCTGGCCCCGGGGTCTTCCAACTGAGCCCCATGGTCCCAGAGATGACTGCACATCCCACTCTGTGCCAGAACACCCACGGTGTGCCCACCTGCTGCCCAGCATGAGAGGCCACAGCTCCTGTTTCCTGTCTTCATATGGGGCCACCAGAACCACCTGAGTGAAGGGGTTGAGGTGCCAGACAGACCCCCAGGGAGGCCCTGGACCCTGTCTTAGGAGCTGGCTCACTCCTCATCCCAAGACCACCATGGTAGTGAGCAAGACGACCTGCCTGTGGTTCCTGGAGTGGCCACCATGGTCCTGACAGGCTGTAGAGAGCGGGTAGGGAGACAGAGCAGGCCTTGCAACCCAAACCTTAGCTGCAAGCCGTAGGTGCAGGCCGGGTCCCACCTGGGCTGAGCGGGCCAGGTCTGTCTGGAAGCTGGTTTGTTAAGGACTTGGCTGGACTGGGTGGGGCTGTCTGAGATACCCAGAAAACTGAAGCTGTATCTGCATGGAAAACACATTGGCTTAATCATCAAGACCTCACTATTCCTTAAATCTGTCCTGGCCCCCATTAGGAGCAACAGCCCCTCTGCTTTCTAGACATGAACAGGGAAGGGTCTCAGAGCCATGTGTGACAGACCCCACTCCACTCGCCAGCTCCTAGGCTCTGGAGCTGCTTTTGACCCCAGTCCAGTTCCAAGTGCTCCCAACATTCAGTGGCCTCAGGGTTCCGCCTTGGCTGGGCCACCTCCTTCTGCAAACTCCCCTGCCTCCTGTGGCCTGGCCACTACTTCAGAAGGTGCCCAAGCTCTCCAACTGCCTGCTCCCGCAATGCTTGCACCACACAGCTGGGCTGCTTGCTGGGTGTAGTGGGTTCTGAGGGCCATGCAGGCAGGGTCCTGCATGCACAGCTCAGATGCTGGCCATGCCACACCACATGACGCCACGTCACAGAGCTGGCCTCGACCCCAGCTCCTTAGGCCGTGAGGCTAAGGAGGGCATATGGACAGCACTGCCACGCAGCAGCCTTTGGCCTTGCAGTTCTGTGGGCAGAAGCCTGGGCTCGGGCGTGGAGTGCTCTCCAGGCCTCACTGAGCTCCAGTGGCTATGGCACCTGGCAGCTCTGAAGTTTGAAGCTGTACCCCCAGATGGTCTTCACCCTTGGCCTTGGTCCCTCTGTCTCCTTGGGACCTTCATGGAATTACACCTACAGAGACCCAATTTCCATGCACAGGTCTGGTGGGCATATCTCTGGGGGCCACTGCCCAGCCCACTATGGGCCCCGCACGCCTTTCCTTCCCTCACACCCAGAATGGCTCCTGCTGTTGCCTCTGCTCCTTTTCTGAGCTCCTGGCCCCTGACTCTGATCTCTAGACATCCCCCTCCACCTCTGCCTCCCAGGCTCAGCCTGGACAGCCAGGCTCTATGCCACCAGCCTCTCGGTCCCCTCCCCTGACTGTGCTGCCCTCCAGGTGGCCATGGTGCCTGGCTCCCGTAGCCCACAGGGCTTCTTGAGTTACTGAGTTGCCTTTAGCTCCTCCACAAAAACACTGGAAATACGGAAGTGTATATGAAGAACAATGTCTACTCACATCACCACATCCAGGGACATGTTGTAACTGACCACACACTAACTCCTCGCCTGATGAACACTGACCACGTGAGCCTCAGGTAAGGGCCAGGTCCTGGTCCTGTCACGCAGCATGTGGCAACAGTTCCTCGGTGACCAGAGGTGCAATAATGAACCAGTCACCACTGGACAGAGCTGGGCAGCCTACAACCTGTGTTCTGGGCAGTGGCCACTTGGTCTTTCTCTCTGGATGGGCAGAGGGTGGCCACACAGGCCTCAGCACTGAGTGCTTTGGTCTGCAGCCAGCATCACCAGCACGGTCTGCCCAGACTTACAGTGTTCTCCAACTAGACAGCGGTATTTTGCTGTGGTTCCCTCTTTACTCTGTGTGTAAGAGAAAAGTAGAATAATTTCTCAACCACGTTTCTAGCCACTTGTGCATAGTTCCTGTTCTGTGTGGACAGACCCGAGGGGGTGTGCCTGGTCACCCTGCATGTACCTACATGTACCTGGGAGCATTCCTGTGGTCGTTGCAGGCCTGTGTCCCATATGGCCCATCTCCTGTGTTCGTTCACAAGACAGGGGACATGGCGGCATCTTCATATTAGTGAGCATTGCTAGTCTTTCACATGGCTTTCCCACTGCAGACACAGAGTCACTCAATGTGTGTCCTGGTCATCTCCTACTTGGCCTGGGTCCACCTGGAATGTCTTGTTTTCCCCAGCAGCCTCCTACCTCAGCCACATTGGGGTCACCCCACTCGGCCTCCTTCCTCTCCCCAGCCTGCATGTCTGCCCTCTTACTCCTGGGTGTCCCAGGGAGGGACAGTCACCGGGCACACCGTGAGTGTCACTGGACACATGGTGGGCGACCCAGGTCCCAGCCACTTTGGGGGCAGCTAAGTCCAGAGCTAAAGGGTCAGTGGAGTCTGGGTCTGTCTTCTCAGGCTGGCTGCCACTGAACATACCACCTAGGTGGACAGAGAGGATGCCTCAAGTCAGGCTATGTGGGGACAGATGTGGTGCCACTGGTGTCCTCCTGTGGGATATGGATCAGGGAGGACCAAGAAGGTGGGCTGCACTGGCCAGCAGGGGCTGGGTGCACAGGGGCCATTCACCCTTAGACCCTGGAGTCCCCCAGATGAGACCTCGATGTCCACAGAAGCTGCTCAGAGAGGACAAACAGAGGAGACCAAAGGGAGGGGTTGGTGTAAAAGCTTAGCAGACACTGAGTACTGCTCCCAGGAGACTGTCCTCTGCCCTACTGTCCTGCCCTGGGTGGTGTCTTCTCACCATCCCAGGCTGGTGCCACCCAGGTGCAGCCCAGGCAGGTCCAGCGAGGCCCAGAAGGGAGAGTGAGAGGCAGGCTGTGTAGAAACAGCACTCACGGTTTGGGGGCCCACGGTGCCGGGGGGCTGTGGACCCTGTCCATCGTGGCCTGTGTGGGACATGTCCTCTGCTGTGATGCCTTTGCCTGTCTCCACATGCTCCTGGTTCCCACCCTGTCACATTACAGCATCCTTGGACAGCCCCCAGGCCTCAGGGATATGGAGGCCCTCCTGGCTCTACCTGCTGGCTGCCCCACCGGTTACCTTGAGGAGCGCTGCCAGCCAGCCACCACCCTGAGGCCCGACCTATGCACAAGGGCCTGTGCCGCTCCTCTCTCTGACCCTGCGGGTGAACTGCTGGGTCCTGCCCACCACACCTCCTTTCTGGTCCTGATGCCTCTGCTTGGAGGCCTAGCAAGGTAAAAAGAAGGGATGGGCCTAGACTCAGTGTCCTTCTGACACCCAGCTGCCCCTAGACCCTGCACTAAACCTGGCAGGAAGTCCACCCTGGGGCCCAGCACCACTCAGCGTGGGTGCATTGTAGCCCTAACCTGTCACTCATCAAGGTTGACAGTGAGTTTCTGCAGAGGCCAGATGTTCCCAAATTCCAAGGGTGCCCTTGGGCCCAGGGGTCTCCATGCCCAGTGCCAGGGGCAGCTCCACTCTTGGGCCCCACTTGGATGGCAGCTAAGCCCTAAACTCACACTTTCGCAACAAGGCAGCACTGTTCCTTGCAGCTGCCATCAGGCCCAGGGCACCATCCTGGCTCTAGGGGTAGGGTCCTAGGCACAGCCCCTGAGACACCTCCTGGTGTGCCCCCCACCTGCTGGGATGTTGAGTGCTCAGCCCCGGGCTGTGTCCTCCACACCTGTGGCAGATACTTGGACCTGAGTTGTGGTGGTCAGAACTGGCCCTACAGGAAACTATCTGTCACCTGGGTCCACTGGTTCAGATCTGCATACTGGGCTACGGTCACCTGCAGCTCGGCTGACAAACTCTTCTACCATGATGGCCAACAGGGCTTGGTACAGGTGGACATGCTTGAGCAGGTGCAGTGTGCAGAATTCCCTGAGCTGTTCTATGGGGTCATCTCAGTGACTTTGCTAAGTGGACAACAACGTCCCCTGTACCTGGTTGTGGCAGGGCATCACACAGGTGCCCCTGCCCTGTGCATCCCTTGTTAGACACCCCCTCCCCATGGTGTCTCATGACCAGGGCAGCAGCAGCCACCAGCTGTTTTTGCACTTTGTTTTGTAAGCTCAGCTCCCACTGAGCTTATAGGATGTGTGATTGACGGTGAACCTGGGCAATGCCCGCTACAAGAGGGGGTCTTCCAGGCATGCGTTCAAGACTCTGTCCCCAAGAAGCCCTCCTGGGGTTCTCACCCCATGTTGGTGCCAGGATTGGGGCTCCCTGAAGACATCTCCTCCCGGGGGCCCACAGGCCCCGACTTATCAGTTTCTCCCCAGGTCCCTGCTGACCTGGGCTGTGCTCCACCCCATGTCCAGGCCTGAGGACAGGATCTTATTTGGGGACAGGTTCTTGCAGGTGTAATCAGGTTAGGATGTGGTCATATCAGGTTACGGCAGGCACTAATCCAGCAACTGGTGTCCTTACAAGGAGCAAAGATTTGACGCACAGAGCCAGACAAGGTGCTCAGGCTCAGGTGAGGATGATGTGGTCACAACTAAGGGACATCTGGAGCCACCAGAACAGCTGCGGCTGCAGAGCTATGGGGCCTCTGGGCTTCTGAAGGCAATGCCAACTTCTGCCTGCTTAGGCTGCTTCCTGTGTTCTGGGTCCAACTCAGCAGGGTGGTCATCTCTGTGTGGCCAGCTCTGCACGGAGGAGGCCAGGGCAGCAGAGGGGGCACGTCAGTAGCACTGGTCCTGCCAGGCTCCCCATCAGGGATGGGGAGGTCCCAAGGGTCCTGGTCTGCTGGATGCTGGCCAGACCTTCACAAGGGGTCACACAACCTCACCTATACAGCTGAGTTCAGCAGCCACACTGAGGTATAGCTCACAGACCACACAACTCACCGTCCCATCCGCAGGTCAGGACCTCACAGAGCGGGGCCTCTGCCACCGTTCTCTCGGGGAGCTCACCTCCACTGCCACAGGAAACGCCATGCCTATGGGCAGCTGCCCAGCCTCCTCCCAGTCCCTGGCAGCCCCCACTTCTCTCTCCGGATGTGCTTGCTCTGGGCCCTTCACAGAACCGGCACCATGGCACACAGCTGTGCCTGCTCCCTCCACTCTGCTGATGCCCTCCAGCCCACTCTGCAGGGTGCCCACCATTAGCACTGCCTCTAGCCTGTCCTGGGCATCAGTGCTGAGTTGGTGCCAGCTTCTCAGTTCGCTTGCCCAGTGGAACTGGGAGTGGCAGGGCTGAGGCACCTATAACCTGAGGTCCCAAAGTGGCCTGTACACAGCTTTCTGGGGCCACCACCAGGGAAGACTGCAAATGTATGTTCTCACTAGCACCTGTCCAGAGGCTTCCAGAAGGGTTTAGATGAAAATAAACTGCAGTTTACCCAAAGAGCAGTACTTTGCGGTGACTCTGCAAACCTTTCTGGTCCAACCCGTCTTGTGCTTCAGGAACCTGTGCCATGCTTTAACCACCAGGCCCTGTGCAGCACCCTCCTCTGCAAGTAGAGCCACGCTTCCACCATGCTCCGAGTACACCGTCCACCTGCACTGGGTCCATGTAAGTTTTGATTACTGACTGCAGAAATGCGCTCAGAATCTTCCCTGTGGTGCTGGGATCAGCCCAGGGCCTGGGGACCCCAGGTGCACTCTCCCCGATCTACTCCCGGCCTCTGGACTTTGCTTTGCCTGAGGCCATGGAACGGGGCTCCATATCTCAGGCAGCACAGCTCCCAGCCAGCCGTGGTCTCAGGGGGCAGCACACTGCCCTGCTGTGTGTGAGCAAGGGTGCCTGGGGCCAGGGCACCCAGTGCACTTTTCACCTCGGGTGTCTTCCATTTTCGGGGAGAATAGGGCCCAGTGTAGAGGCAGTGTCAGCTGCTGGGCTGGGTCTGCGCTCCCTGCTTTCTTCTGCTTTCTGACATGGGTTAAGGATTTACCTACGCTTGCTTCCTCTCCCTCCAACCGTCTCACTGTTCAGTTTTATTCTGTAATCCCTAGGGAATTTAATTCAGAACATGCACAGGTAAGGCTCCAATTGGTAGTCTTCCCCAAACATGGATCAATTTCCCCAGCACCTTCCCCAATCTACTGGGCTGAGAAACTCCCACATCGGAGTTGGGTTCTCATGCACATCGTGGCACTTTCAGAGCTACCCGGTCTTCCCGTCGGTCGGGAAACAGAAACAAGAGTGAACATTTGTCTGGTTTTATTTCTGTGCCCTGCACAGCCTTTCCCTCTGGAGGAGGACAAGGGGCAGGACAAAGGGCTCAGGCCCAGTGCAGCAGCTCCCAGACATGCCTGCTGCGGATCCATGCATCTACACCCACAGGGCTGCACAGGGGAGCCTCCTTAGAGAGTCCTGCCACACACCCCAGGCTGAGTCAGCTCTGGGAGAAAATGTGAAGTCACTAGTAAAGTTGCTGCATTTCATTTGGAATTTGAGGTAATAAAAAAAAGTTTTTGTGGTATTAACAGAGTGCTGATCTACATCCTTAGCTTTTCCTTAAAATTTTACTTTGCGCCAGGGCCTCTCTCAGTTGCCCATGAGGCCTTGAACTCACAATCCTCCTGCCTTAGCCTCCTGAGTAGTTGAATTACAAGTCTGTGCCACCATGCCTACCTTAAAAATTAACCTTGGAAAGAACAGACACCCTCACAACATTTATCCAGTCCCCTTCATGTGATATGGCATCATTTTATTTGCTTAAATTTTTTTTAGTTTTTCAAGGTAAGGCTTTCCATTTTCAAAGCTGCCAACTACTTTTTCCTAACTGCAAACTACCTTGTGTGTTTTCTGTTACTAGGAACAGTGTTCTCTCTCCTTTTTTTATTTTGTTCATGTATTTTAATTACAGTGGTGCATTTCTAACCCATCTGCCTGCAGTGGTTCCTCCATGTGTGGAGGTGAGTTTCCTCCAAATGTTGTCTGTGGACTTGCTGATTCTCATGTCTGACACCACGGATCAACTGTGGCTGTGACTTCCAGCAGCAGAAGAAGATCAGTGCGCCTCAGCTCCGCCACCACAGCACCAGGGGACCTTCAGGGTGCACTATGGGAGCAATGGGCAAAGGTGGCCCAGGAGGCTTTGGTCACAAGGCGGGTGGCGGGACCCGGCTAACGATTGCCACTGACCAAACTCTGCCCCAGAACACAGGCTGCGTGTCTCTGTGAAAACCTTCAGTGTGCTACGAGGAGACAATTCTCTATGTCCATTATTGGCCCAATAAACTCTTTTATTAGTTTCTGAGGCATTTCAGCTGAGTCTCCAGGGTTCTGAGCACCTGTCTGCCTCATCTGTGAGTAATAACGATTTATTTTCTGAGAGCAAATGCTCATGTGGCTGCATCTTTGAGATCATCCAGAAAGCAGCCAGCAACAGCACCCTGCACCAGGAGGACGCTGCTTTGGTTTCAGATGGACACTGCGCTCTGGGTGGGACCATCCTAGCCTCTGGGTCAGGTGAGGGCAGCAGCTACTGGTGCTGCCATGCACCTTTGTTGAATGACAGTGTATTTCGCCCACCTATTACCTTTTTCAGCATGTGTTCACTCTGACTGTTTTGAACTGATCGTGCATCACCCTGCCTATTCAGAAGGATTAAAATGCATTTTCATTTCCTATACATATACTGTGTGGGTGATGGACTTGTCATTCTTTTTTCTGAAGGACAGTCCAGTTCAGGGCGTGGTTACTTCCTGTAGGGCGACACGTGTCCCCTCACTACTACCCACCAGGAGGGTGCATGCTGGGGACAGGGCCCCAGGTGTGCCTGGGGTCCCTGAGATAATGCAAGGAGAGAGGCCTGGGGCACACTCGGCAGACCCACCCCTGGGCCCAATGTTGTCCTGCCCATGTCAGACTCAGAAGTCCCTATGGAAGGAAATGACCTTTCTGGCGCTTGTCACCTCCATGGACACTTCTGATATTGGGCTCTGCCAGTTCCTCAAAATGGGCTGATTTCTCACACTGCACACTGCTCAGGGAGGAGACACTCACCCACCAAATCTTTTAAGAATGTACTTATCCAATCATCTGTGTCTGGATCGAATCTTTTAAGAATGTACTTATCCAGTCATCTGTGTCTGGAGATTTGACTGGAGGACATTAACAGCTTTCCACTTTGTTATTTTTGGTAATTCCCCCCTTAGGAAAATCATGTATTTTACCAAAATGTCCAGATTGAATGGTGAATACACTAGCTCTGCATGTATTTCAAAAGCTCAAGACCCACTGTATGCTGTGGTTTTTCTTTTCTCCTCTCAGATTTATTTTCTGACTTTAAAATAATGACATGAAACAAAGGTTCCAAAAACCCCACATTTTATAGGACTGTTGAAGATCTGATGGTGAATTCTGTGCATTTCTCCTGCAAATTTATTAATACAGTAGTCTGTTTCATCTTTACTTGCTAGTTTTCCTCTCAGACAGTAGCTTTCCCCTAATTTAGGATCTTTATTTTTGTTGCTTCTGATGTAAAGCCTGGGTATGTAAAGACACACATGCACCGGGCAGGACATCCTTCACTGTGCACCAAACACACGGTGCCTGATTCCTGCTGCCTGCCAGCCAAAGAGACCTGAGCTCTCTCACAACCACCATGCTGCCTACTCCAACCCCTGCCACTTTCTGTCCACTCACTCTGGTCCCTACAGCAGCCCCAGGAGGCAATGTGGGGTCTACTCTATGCACATTGCCTCCTGAGGCACAGACAGCCCAGGTCTCTGAGTTGGCCAGGAGCAGCTGCTCACCTGGGAGTGTACCCCAGCAGATGGACTTCAGACCCTCACATGACCCTGTGTGAGTATGGCTCACTTTAACCCAGGGTTCACCAACCACCAAGTGGGTGTGAAGAACTGGGCGACGCAGTAGGAGGTGAGCAGCAGGCGGGAGAGGGACACTTTGTCAGCACTTACAGCTGCTTCCCATGGCCAGCACTGCACTCTGTGCAGATCAGCACTGGCATCAGATTCTCATATGTTCCTGTGAGAAGCTAATGCCTGAGGGTCTGAGGTGGAGCTGAGGCAGGGATACTAGAGATGGGGAACAGCTGCAGATATGGAGCAGCACAAGTGGAGAGGCCTGACAGCAACCAAAAGATTGCAGAATATCCTGGACACAGCAATGCACTCTGATGGTCAGTCTCCCTCAGTTCCAGATGGGACTGTCTAACTGCAGAGAAACAAGCCCAGGGCTCCCATCGATTCTATGGTGAGTTGTATACTCATTTCATTACATGACAATGTAACAACAGTAGAAATAAATGCTCAATAAATGCAATGTGCTTGAATAATCTAAAAACCACCTATCCCCCAACCAATGGAAAAATTGTCTCCTATTAAACCTGTGCCTGGTGCCAAAACAGCTGGGGATCATGCTCTAACTAGTACAATTTAAGCACTGGCTTCTAAGGCTGTATTTCTTGTTACAGTCTACACACATGTAAAGTGCACAGTAAGGTCAGCACATTTCTTCTTTTAGGGAGGTTTAATTCATGACTTGGTGTACAGATATTTTCATAGCGATTTATGACAGAAATGACAGAAAATTAGAAACAATCTTTTTCACCACAGTTTGAACAGATGACTGCAGATTCAATCTTGGGGAGTTTAATAATCACAACACCTGTGTCCCACATCATTTCATTACGGCTACTGGTGGTGTTTACTTGCTCTTCACACATATTTGAGAGTTAACTTTCAAACTGAAAGTTGTGTTTCCGATCATGCTATCTGTCACTGTATGTGGATAATCCATGCTCATACTGAGCTAGTCAGTGCACAAAGGCCCTGAGTGTGATGCTTCATCACTCTGGTCTCAGTTTGAGGTAATGCATAATGTGTAAATAGTAACTATGTCAATATGTGCTGTCACGTTGTGTTCTGGAATAAATACGTGCCAGTTACTCTATTAATACGTGACAGCACCGTGTTACAATTCCGTATGTGTTATCTCCAGATTTCCTTTCAGTCACTTCTGCCTGGCATGTCTCGCTCTTTCTTTTGCTTTCTTTCTTGCTTTTAACCTCTTCGTCTGGAGGGTGCCCTTAGAACAGGTGGCTGTTCTGCACACCTGATCTGCTAGTCTTTGCCTTTTGGTAGAAGCAGCTAGCCCATTTGCGTTTATTGTGGTCACTGATACTGAAATCCTGTCCTGAACACTATGTTCCCCACTGATTTCTGCCTGTGCTCCTTTCCTGGTTTATTTCATCTTTGCACAGGTGCATGGATTCCACTTGCTTTCTTGTCTGCAGTGTTTTAGCGAGAACCATGCCTGTTTCTGTGAGTACTGATCAAGTACATTGCTTGTGCAGGGCCACTGCTCTGAGGACAGAGCCCGTTATGGGTCCTTCTGGCCATGCAGAGGCCAGTGTGGCCCCTTCACCCTGACATGGTTGCTGCACCATACAGCCCTCATTAATTCCACCAGATAGTACAGACTAGGGCATTACTGCCAAGGATCTGTTCCTTACAATGTGCAGAATATATTAAAAGTGGCGCTGTGCATTTTACATTTACCTTCGTAGCCATAGCTACGGCAATTATTTATACCCAGCCCCGTGCACTTAACTGGCAGGAGCGGTGACCATTAATCTTCTTGTGTGCAGCCCTTTCTATCTTCAGCTGCTTTTTCTGATGTCTGTCTTTACTGGCTCAAGTGCTTCTTTTCTTTCCCTTTTTGAAACCGGCATGCGGGAGGTTTACTTTCTAAATCCTTGCCAATGTACTCCGTTCCCTTTTACCAAAACAACGAGGGGCAGTGCCGACTTCCCAGGCAGAACTGCTTTTCAGTCAACCCTGGATGGGCTCCCTCCCCTTGCTGAGTCAGACGACAGCGTGTGTTTGGAGGTCTGCGGATTCTCTTCCACTGCCTTCCTCATTCTTTTCACGCCAGCCGGGTGGCAATCCCACAGGTGTGTCACTGACACCCAGCAGCGTTACCATGAGACTCCAGGCCCAGGATGCTTGATTGTGCTCCCTTTGGCTCGGCAGATGGGAGACTGGACATCCACCCTGTGTCCTTGAACTCACCCCCTCCCCTCCCTGCCTCCCACTTCTCTGCTGCTGCCTATGAATTACCTCTCGGTTTTGAGATTGGTCTCATGCCACTTCTCTGATTTTCCGTATGATAGCTCTGTTATTTGTAACCTCTGGTACATATTTAAGTTCTGCTCTTCTGTTTTCGGCACCCTCACACTCACCTCCTGTGTCTCCTGGCATGTTTTTCGTGTCTGCCCTGTGTCCCAGTTCCCTTTTGCTACTGGCTCTGGCACCACTAGGGCCGCCTCAGCCCCTGTGGTACTGAGAAAAGTGTCCCTAGAGGCCACAGAGGGACGTCCTCAGCACCACAGACTCCTTCCCACCAGCAGTACCCCTTTGTCTCAGGCTCGTGACTCAGTCTCAACTTTGAGGCCAGCCTGGAATCCAGAAGGCTGGGTGGGCACATGCTCACCTTCCCTCTGTCCTGTGGCTGGGAAGTGCTGGCCTGGGAGCCTGGGGTGTCTTCAGGGAACCCCACCAGGCTTCCACCAGTGGGAGAAGCCCTGTGCTGGGCTCCCTGCCCATCAGGGAATCTGTCCATACAGGGGGATTTATGCTCTTTAGGGGCTGAAGTAGGGCAGGAGAGAGGCTCTTCTGGTGAACCATGCATCCAGCAGCACTCATCAACTCTCCTCTGTGCCAGAGCCCAGCATCTGCAGGACATCCTCTGCCTGCCTATGTGCTGACCAGTGCAATCTCCGCATCCCAGAGCCAGGCCTCGCACAAGGAGGGAGCAATGACCTGGGCAGGACTGCAGGTCATTGGACAGTGACCTGGGCCTCAAGAGACAGTGTCTGGGCATACGCTGTTGTTGGGCACCAGGGACCTCTGCTCAGACCTCAATCCATGTGTGCTTCTCTTTTCATTGGTGCTGGAGATGCTGTTTCCAAAACACTGGAAACTGGAAGCCAGCAGAGGCTTGGAGGTGAACACGCAGGGAGCCCAGGAAGGCAGCCCTGTCACTCCTGTGTGCAGGGGACCATCAGATCTGCCTCGCAAGTGCCACCTGTTGGTGTGCATCCCTGGGACAGGCCCCTCACCCTGTAAGGTGCAGCCAGGTTTGGTCATGCACAGCTAGGCTGAGGCAGGGGAGGGGACCCCCCAGGGGCTCAGAAGCAGCCCGTTATTTCCCATTCAGTGTGTCAGAGTGGGTGAGGGTATGGTTTGGGTGCCGGCATCACCCACCCAATCTCTGGTTTAACGGGGAGTGGACATTCATTGTAGCGTACTCTTCTGTTTCACTTTTAAAGGGTGACCTTTAACACGCATCTCTGCCAAATGCTCATCTCACCCCTACTGTCGCATGTAGGAGCCATTGGGTGGCAGCTGGCAGAGGCTCTGCTCCTACCTCCTGCTGTCTAGCAGCCCACAGCTGGGGACGCCAGCCACAGACACCATGACACAGGGGTCTTCCAGGCTCAGCAAGACCACAGTCTGGGCACAAGGATGTCAGCGGTGGTCCCTACTTCCACCACACCCACATGCTTGTTTTCCCACTTTGCGTACATGATCTTACTTTTCCAGCAGAGCTAAGATGGACTGAGTTACTTTCGTCCTTTGTGAGAAAATGAATCGCTAAGCAATTTCATCTCAGTTGTAAGGACATCTCAAGCCAAAGAAGAGAAATGCATCTCAAACATCCAGCCAACACCACCATCAAGGCGGGGCTCCCCAGCTTTCCAGACTAGCAGCTGCTCCTGGCAGACACAGCTAGTCAACTGCCCTGGGATAGACACACCTGGTCCACCACACCTGACTGCGGCCCAGCCCAGCAGGTGGCAGCGACCACAGGGTTCCTTGTGAAGATCTTCACAGAGGTGTCTGACTTTGCTGAAGGAGGTGACTGTGCCCTGAAGGGACTGAGCAGTGTCCTCTTTAGGCAAATGGAACATGGCCTATCTGTCCAGGGCACACTTTGGATCTCTGTCGCAAGCAACCACTTACTTCTGCAGCATGGAAGGGGCCCACTGTGCATTGAAAAGCTGCCCTCCAGGGGCCCTTATGGCATCTAGTAGTTCCCTGAGATCAAGAGCCGCCTGCCTCAGCCCTGATGCCAGATGGACGAGAGGGATGGAGGGAAGGTGGGGAGAGGCTGAACACGTGACCCAGGCCTGTTCTACCCCACTCTGGTCCTGACCCCAATAGACCTGCCCTCACTCCCACCCTGAGGTCACCTCAGGGGGGCATTGAGGCACCGGGAGGCTGCTGGGGCCCTCTGTGGCATCAGGGACCCCCTTCCCACACACCCTGAATGACACGACGGGTTCCGACGGGTTCTGCCCCCCACTTCCCACTAGGTCAGCTTCTTGGAATTTCAACCACCTGCCAGTTATGTACTTAAAAAGATTCAAAGAACAGCTGCTTTAGGGAAAAATGAGACTAATGCAGCACGGTTACTGCAAAGAGCGGCCGGCGCACACAGCCGCCCATCAGCAAAAGTGCCCGCAGGAACAGTGTGGGCTTGGCCAAACCAATCTTTTTGTTTCTGGGCTCATTTCTGCCGAGAAAATGAAGAATGTCACTGCTTACATCCCGTGTTGCTGTGGTGCTGGCCATGTACGTTTTTGTTTACACACCGAAATCTATTAAAATGTCTGGCTATTATTGTGGTGATGAATAGCAGTGATTCAGAAGAACACAAAATGGATTGCAGACAGGGATCAGAGTAATGACTTGGTATTTTTCATTGTTTGTGCTGAACAAAGATTAGCTTGGGTGCAGGTCCCGGGCTCGCGAGGCCTCAGCACCCCTGGCCCGCTTCATCTCTCCTGCAGCTTTCTAATCCTCAGAAGCTCTGTCCTTGGGACATCACATTCTGAGGGTCTGGGTCGATCGGCAGTGCCCACTTATGGTTGCAGCACCAGCTCTGCTGCTCTGGGGGTGAGAAGGGACAGTCCTTCTCCCCTACCAGCTGGGTTGCTCTGCCCTGCCCTTGCAGGTCTTCTCCCCCATGAGCGGCCATTGCTGTCAGTCAGACCACTCGCAGAGGACAGGAAGTGCCCGTTCATCCTGGGAACAGCTTCCTGTGGGCCTCAAAGCTGGGTCCCCTCATCAGGTCCTGGAGGATGGGCAGATAGAGGAACCCTGGTCCCCAGATGAGTGTTCAGGCCAGGCTGGTAGCTTGGGGGTCACATCTACCTCCCTCCCTATAGGGGGTTCACATAAGGAATCCCCAGGTGAGTGTATACCTGTCAACACGAAACGGGTTCCCCAGCCTCTCCTGCCTATGTCAGGTGCACAGTGAGCTGCGCTGTGCCCTCTGGCGCCGCTGCCCAGGGTGGGCTCATCGCCCTATAAGCTGCCTGAAGATGGTCCCACAGTGCTCCTTCCTGCCTGGCCCCCCTCGGGCTCTGGAGAACGGCTAGGGCCCAGCTCTGTCCTCTGTGGGCCTCTGAGGGGTCCCAGGCAGAGGCCGGTGTAAAGTGACCAGCTGGCCCTTTGCGACCTGGGCGTCTTGGAGTGCAGACCTACGCTCTGCCATGATCTCCCTGCTGCAGGCAAGTGACTTCCAGGACGACAGTGTGCACCGGGGCCCTGCTCACAAGTCCACACTGGCTCAAATGCCTAAGGGAGCCCTGTGGTGGGACTGGTGCCTGGGGTGGGTGCTGGGCCTTCTTCATCTGCTTCTGGGGGCCACAAACTGGCTGCTGTCTGTGTGCCCTGGGCCATGACGAGAGTGGTAGGGACTCTGCCTCGGGTCACGACATCTGCCTGGCAGGACAAAGGACATCGCAGAGATCTTCAAAGATGTAAAGGAGAGAAGGACTGCGGGGTGGAGGTGGCAGGTTCCAGCCCTTGCTCAGTGACTCCTGGTCCACATCCCCGAGGCTGGAATCAGCTGCCTGTCACTGATGTTCAAGGGAGGTGGACCTCACAGGGGTCTGTAACGAAGGCTGGGCAGCTCACTGAGAGCACACAGCACCATACCCCAGTGCTCTCAGCCCTGGCCAGCCATCTGCAGGGGTCGCAGCTGGCTCTGGGCTTAGCTGCTGAACCCAGGCTGGGCTTTCTTCCTACTGGGAACACAGCCACCGCTCCCAGCCCTCAGGCAGCCAGTAGAGGCCATGCACTGTGGGGCACAGGGCACACCAAGGTGGGTCCGAGGACACTGCCTCAAGGTAGAGGGGAGCAGAGCACAGTCACTGTGAGAGCAGGCCTGGAGACGCAGTACTGGGCCCAAGGTGGAGGTGACCAATTGCACCCATGTCCCGGAAGTCCAGAACTCGGGCTGAGGGAGGCCAGGTTGCGCGAACAGGAAATGGGCTGCAGAGGTTCCTGGCCACAAGCAGAGGGAGGCGGGGACTGAGAAGTGGAGGAAGACAAAGCAGTCCCGTCAGTTCAGAAGCTGCTGGCCTCAGATTCCAGGATGGCCACAGAGCTGGGAGGGCACCTGGCCAGGGCTGGGGCCAGCACGCCTGTGAGACGGGAGGGAGGGGAGCCTGGCAGGGCAGACATCGGGGTGTGGTTGGGCCCAGCAGGCGGCCATGGGCGCTTGCCTGCCTTCTTCATACCCTCTCCACAGGTCCTGCTCATCCCTGGGGATCCTAGTCCTGCCCGATGTCCCCTGCTGGCTGTGTGGGACTGCACATGACCATGGGTGGCCTGGGCAGGATCTAGGACAGGACCTCACACAAGTCCATGGTGGCACTTGCCTGTGGCACATCACTGTCACCGAGTCCATCAGGGCACTGGCTGTCTCTCCAGATCCCCTGTTCCTCCTTTGATGGAGAGCCCTCTGCAGTCAGGACCCAATTCAGCCACACAGACAGCTTGGCCAGAGCTGGATTCTTGAAGAGTGGCTCTCCGCAGTACATGAGCCACCGTCCTTGAGTCTCAGCATCTGCCTCCGAGCCCCGGGAGCCCTGCGGCTGGAGCCCGGCTCTTTCTTGGTGAGGCTCTGGGCCCCCGAGCTCCTGGAAAGCCAGCTCTCTTGGGTGCTGGGCCAGAGGACAGGTCTTGTGTGGACATGCGCTTTTCTGTCACAGCCCGCAGCAGAAGAAGCCCTGCTGAGGACCTCAAGAGCAGGGATCCTCAAGAGCAGGGCTGCACACCGAGGAGTGAAGGGAAGCCAGGCTGCAGGTAAACATCCCATGTAGTTCAGGGATACATGCGCCTTTTTCTGGGAAATCATGCACTTTACTCCTTGACCTCTTAGGCACTTGGAAGCTCTGCACACACTCATGCTAGAGGTACGCACCGGGAGCCTCTGCACACCCCGGGGGGTCCCCCAGCTCTGGGGTCCCCTGGTCCCCGCCCCTTGGTCTTTAGCTCTGCCCCACCCTTCCCAATGAGAGGGGCCCCAGAGCCTGTCATCGGACTCCAGGAGTGAAGCCTGTGGCGCCTTCACCTGTGGGACCCTTCCAGGGACTCAAGAGCTCCAGGGCAGGAACTGTGCTGCAGGCTGTAGGACTCGGAGCCTCCGGGCCTAGAGCCCCTGCTGCTGGTCCTGGCGGTGCGGTTCCTGAGACGCTGTTGCATTCTGAGGTCCACCTCTTTGTTTGTGACCTAGTTTTTCCTGCTGAGCTTCAAGACATTTTCCCATCCCTGGAGGCCTGAAACTTCATGCAGATGCTTTGGACGGCCCTTTTCATTCCTTGGGACCCGTGGTGCGCGCTTTCTCTCGGGAAACCCATGGCTTCCAGAGCTGGGAATAATTTTAGAAAATATTTCTTTGATGATTTTTTTCTTTCTTTTTCCATTTCTCTCTATTTTTGGATCTTATATCCTCCAGACCTCCCAAATCGATCTCCTGTTTTTTCCTTTTTTCCCCATTTCTTTAAAAAATACCTACTCTCCTGTTGGATTTCTTCAGTTTCATACTCCAAATATTCAACTGGAGTTTTACTAAATGCTGCTGTTACACACATCCATCTAGGCAGGCAAGGGGTACACATGTGTGTGTCGCACACTTTCCAGAAGTGTTTCCTAATGCTCCTTCAGGCCGTGTCCTGCACCAGGCATTCCCTGCCATGTAACCACTCAGTGGCCTCACACAGGGTCACCTGTCGTGCCCACAGTACAGGACTTGGGCAGAGCTTGGGAGGCCACTGGGTCCTGGTGCCAGGGCTGGGCTGGGCTGACCTCGACAGCTGGGCAGGATGGAGCGGGGGTCAGCTGCCACCCCCATCCGTGGCAGGCTCTCTGCACCCTCCAGCATGGCAGCCTTTCGTAACCCCGCTTCTTGCCCTGGTGCTCAGGAAGCCTGGCTGGGAGCCGTCTGAAACTCAGGCACTGCGAGGCACAGGTCACACCACGGTGAGTCTCAGAAGACTGCCTCAAGGTGAAGGGGAGCAGAGCGCAGCCTCAGTGAGAGCAGGCCTGGAGAAGCCATACTGGGCCCAAGGGGGAGGTGAAACGTAACACCTGCCTGTCATCTGGTGCAGCAAGTCGCAGAGGCAGCCGAGTCATGGGGGCAGGGGAACCAGGTTCCCTGCCCGGTGGCAGACAGGCAAGTGCTCTGTGGCCACCCTCACCCGCTGCGCCCTCCTTGTGTCCTGCACACATCTCCCCACCCTCCAGGGCCTGAGGTGCTGGCTCAGCGCTGTGTGCTTGCTCGTGCTGCCTTCTCCTCTGCTTCCACTGCCCCTGAGCTCCTGCTCCATTTTGTCACGTCTCTGTCCTAAACAGGCACCCCTGGCTCTCCCTCCATGTGTAGAGCCGCAGCACTAAAGGGCTGGTGGGGTCAGCTGGGCATCACAGGAGGGTCCTCTGGCCCCCAACTCACAGCCTCGCAGGTTTGGGTTTGGTGGGTGGGCCAGTGTCTCCCAAAATTTACATCCACACAGAACCCAAGAAGCTGACCCCACTGGGAAAGGTCTTTCAAATGTCACTAGCGGTCTGGAGATGACAGTGTCCTGGGTTTGGGGTGCCCCCCGGAATGCAGTGGCCGGAAACTTGGTGAGGAAAGGAGAGGAGATCGCATACACAGGAGGCCACGTGGAGACATCGGAAGAGACTGAAATGACGGGGCCACTGGCTGGCTACCCTGGAGCCACTCAAGCAGGAGCGCAGAAGGCTCCCGAGACACCCCCTCTCAGGACAGCCTGGAGCTGTAAAACCCTGCTGTGGGAAGCCACCCAGCAGGTGACCGTCACTCCCATCAGTCCCAGGACATGCAGGAAGCTGCCCAGTGAGAGCCTCAGGCTGTGTTCTTTGGTTGCTGAGGGGTCCTGCTCCCCCAAGTCCATTTTCAGTTAAGGCCTGAGTTTCCAGAGACCCCTCCAGGCCCAGCTGTGTCTGTGTTTCGGGTGCTCTTCCTCAAATACAGGCCTCCGGCTCCATGCTCTGTGGGTGCAAAGGGGAAGGGCTAGGTCTGTCGCTGTGTGTACCATCTGCCCATGCACAGGGGTGGCCACCCGCGCATTGGCCACCTAGCCCTCCCTTCAGACCAGGATACTGTTGTCCCGTTTTTCTGGTTCTGTGGGTGTAGAAAGCTGTCGTTTCTCCTGGAGGCGTCCCTGTCATCTCACAGATACCTGCTGCAGGTAGGTGAGGGCAGTGTGGGGGTCTCGAGCTTTGTCACTGGGTCCTGGTGTGAGCACTTGTCTTCCCATGGAGGCCATTCTGAAAGCAGTGCTCCTGGGTGTGGGACAGGGGGGTCTGGCCCCACCAGCCAGTGGATGCAGAGTGATGGGGGGGACGCAGGGGATACTCTGAATAGGGGTGCCCAGCCTGCTTCCCATGGATCTGTTGGCAAGAGTATCTGACACACACAGCCCTCAGAGGGCACGAATGGACAGACCCTGAGGCTCCAACTCACTGTCTGCAAAGTCACTGCTCCTGGGCCTGGCTCCTGCCCTGCCCCTGCTCTGGGGCAGTGGGAAGCTGAGGGGGCCCTGTCGTGGTTTGGGGCTTATTTTGCAAAAGGAAACAATATATAATACAGGAAACATATTTTATAAAATTATTTGTAATAGTCACCCAAAGAACGATATACAAGAGAGTGCAGGAAATCTCTCCACAAGCTAAAGACCAGCGAGGGTCTGGATCCCACAGAAATGTCCTGCATAAGTCCAGCTGAAGACCTAGAGCCCATAACAATGCCTCCCACAAATCCAACTGGAGGTCTAGAGCCCAAGACAGTGTCTCATGCGGGCCTGTTTCATGGATCTGCACTGGAAAGCCCAAAGGTCAGCAGTGGAATCTAGAAAGTCTGTGCCAGTGGGATGAAGGATCTGTGCCAGCAGGCTGAGGGATCTACACTAGAGCCAGGAAGCGACGCTCAAAGCAAGAACAAGAGCTCCCCTGAAAAGTACCACAGCCACCCTCAGCAACAGTGAGGTCCTGAGCTCTTTCTGTGGTGAAGACAGCCAAGTTTCCATCAGGAAAGCCAACACAGTAAACTTCTCCAGGAGACCGGCAATGTACCATCTTCCCCTTCCAGAGCCAGGAATGATGCTCAAAGTGAGGACCAGAGTTCCCCCAAAGTGAACCAAAGCCATTCTCAGTGCCAACAAAGTCCTGAGCTCCTCGAAGGATGAAAACAGCCAAGTTCATCGGGAAAACCAGCTTGACAAGCTCCTCCAAAAGAACCAGCAGCTTTTTATAGCTTTTACCAGTTCCCAATAGCCTTTCTCTGTTCCCAAAGCCTAACTTTTCCAGTTCTGCCTCTTATGCTGTTGGCAACAATTCCAAGGCGGGCCTCCCACACCCAGCACCACGCTTACTCAGTTCAGCTGGGGGTTATAAGTTGACCACCAGTTACCAATACACCACAGGCCCTCTCCTCATGGTGGCTGGACATGAACACTGTACTGGAACTGTTGGATATGCACGCAGAAAGGACAGGGGCTCCCTACTCCAGCCTGGCTCTTCACTCTCAGGCAGGGCAGCTGTGGATGTGGACAGGAGCCAGGCATAGCAGGAAGTGCTGTCCACGCAGGTCCATGACAGATAGGGTTTTGCTATCTGATTATTCTGCAGCTCGCCTGAACTTAGGATCCCCCAGCAGGCTGGGGGTTGGGCTAGCACACTAGAAAAGCAGCTGGTTTATGGCAAGGTGGGAGGAGAGGGGACAGAGGGGAGGGTTGGCTGGTCTACTGTATTCTTGGACAAGTCCCCAGGACAAAGCTGCACAAGGTGCCCCAGTGTTTACTGAGACTTTGGCTGGGGCACAACACAGACATCCAAGCCTAGGCTTCCTAGAGGCAGTTGGAGCCCAGGCATGCCCTGGCCCCTGACCCAGGAAATGTGATTTTACCATGACATGCCCGATGACATCTGATCCTAAACTGAACTTCCCAAAACCCACTGAGTGACCCCTCCCCCCTCCCGCCATGTCTTTGGTTTCCTGTCACATGGAATTCAAGCATGGTACTCAATAGCTAACTATAAAGGCAGATGCCAATCTGTCTGGTTTCTTCTGACTCAGAACATGGAGGGGCTCTTGGTCAAGCACCTTGCAGTCCATAACACTACCGAGAAGTGCAAGGTAAACACAGGGCGGAACAGCCGCAGGCCTTCCGGGAGCACCGCATTGCCACTTGCTGGCCAGGCACGTGAGACTACACTCCACCTGGGAAGCCAACTTTCTTCCACCCACTCCCTGCTACCAGGACCAGAGGCAGCCACAGCAGAGTGGGCATAGGAAGCAAGCCGAGGGTGCCCAAGAACTGTTGTCCCCGGGGGCCCAGAGCTGCTCCTGCCCCAGTCACCTGCAGTATCCACTAAGATCACACTGCCCAGGACAGGCAGATGTCCCCAGGGCAGAGCCAGACCCAGCCGTGGGGCTTGCAAAGCCCCACAGGGCCCAGGGTATCTCCTGGGCCCCCAGAACAGTGGATTTCCATCTCCCATGTAACCACAGGCAGGGCATCATTCATTAAATGGACTCCCCTGTGACCCTAGAGCTCACTGATGTTTTCTTCCATTTCTTCCTCCTTTCAAATGCTGATCATGAGCCACTGAATTACTTTCACTACCCACTAATGGTGTGATGACCTGCACTGGAGCAGCAGTGATCTCAGGAATGCAGACATCAGCATGTGCCTGGGTCCCTGTTGGGTTAATCAATGAATCCACTTATCACATTACCTATGCAGGCCTGGGAGGAGCCGGGGCCCAGGGCCTGCCCTTGAGTGGTGCCTCCTCTGGGGGCACACAGAAATGACAGGTGACAGGAGAAGGGTCTGGGGTGGCACGGCAGGCTCCTTGCAAGTGGGCATAGCAGGGTGGGGAGCAGCAGGGGTCGGAAGTTTCTGACCCAAGCACGGGCACTGGGATGGAATCACCACACTTCTTAGGGATAATTCATGAGAAAACCATCATCTCTCAGAAAACCAATTTATAAGCACAGGCAAGTCCCACGGCCGCTCATTTACCCACTGTGAGGGCTTGGGATGCAACCCTGGAGTGGGATTATGAGCTTCAATTCTACAATGTTTGGCTTGAGTGTTCGACCAACCTTTTAGAGATGTGGAAAGCAGGGTGTGAGGCCTGGGATCTGAGGGAGCTGGGTCCTGTGGCTCCCAAGACAACTGCACAGCCCACAGCCCTGACCCTGGTGTAAGCACACTCTGGGGGGGTCATCCCCAACTGTGGGCCAGGATGCGGATGGAGGCCTGCCCCACGCACACGCACTGTGGGAAGGAAGCCCTGTCGCTCTGAAGATTCCCTGCCCTGCTGATGCAAACCCTGCCTCCCTGGCCTCCCAGTTACCTGGCCACGGTGGTCACCTAAGCTGACCAGCTGCAGCTTCTATGGCTACAGCTTGCAGACCTGGGAAGCCACAGGGAATTATCTCACCAGTGTTCATAATGTGCTTTCCATAAATTGGGCCCTGGGCAACCACAGCTGTTGCTGCCACATTAAGCAGGCTGGCAGCCCAGTGGTAGCCAGCCTTAGCCACACACCCCCAAGAGCAGGAGCAGACTCAGTAACCCTGAGCCTGGTCTCTGGCCACTGGGAGATGGGTCAATGGCCCTTGCCATACTCCTTGATTCCTTAGTAGGACTGGGTTAAAAGGACTTGGTGGGGCAAGAGAGGCAGACACAGGTGTGGGACAGGCAGCAGGGGCAGGGTGAGGCTGAGTGCCCCCCCTGCTGTGCAACAGCATGGCGGTGACCATGCCTGCAGTGTCCACAGGGACTGCTCCAGGAGGCCCACGCCTGTGTAAGATGGTGCCATGTCTGCACAGGACCCTCCACGCCCTCCCACCGTGGTGCACCCTTAAGTTCCGGAGATGCTATGTGCACTTGTGCCCTGCTGCACAGCTAGGTGATACGATACTGACTCAGGATGTGGACCTGAGGGCACAGATGGCCAGCTGCCACTGGGGCCCACTGACTATCTTTCTCTGGTGGCCAGGGCAGCTACTTCCCATCACTGTACTTCTGGGGAGACTCCCCCCACACTGGGGTACCCGACCACCAGTCTGGAGGTGCCACACTGAGGCTGGTCTGAGTGTGGGGAAGGATGGGCTCCTGATTATCTGGCTGGCTGGGAAGTGGCTGCTTCAGGGTGAGGACATATTTTGACACTAGGCAGAGTGGTGGTCGCATGCCCCCGTGAATGCATGAAAGCCAGTGGATGGCTTAGTGTGTAATGGGGGTTTTATAGTGCAGGAATCTCAGCCTAGTAAACAGACGGGTGACACCGGTAGCTCCCAGTTGTGCTGCCTGTCTGTCTTGGGGACAGAGCTGGGCCAGGCTGAGGGCTGTGACAGGTTCTGCCCCTCCTGCTCCAGCAGGGCCTGTGTCCAGGTAATGACACCTCATGGGGAAAGTCAGGGATGTTTGTGAAGCGGTGGGAGTGAGGCCTCTGCTGCCCAGGAAAACGGCTCAGCAGGTGGTGAGACAGAGTTCACCTGGGCTTCCAGCTGGCAGCCGGGCCCAGAACACTGATGCAACAGCTGTTCTCCGTGGGGCCCAGGGTGGGGAGGCAACAGCACTACATGTGGACCTGGAGAGGAGTTTGACTGCCCACTGGCTGCTGCAGGCCCAAACAGCTGGTCACACAGCCTCTGGGACCACAGGAAACTGCCACCCTTACTATGTGATCTGGGTGGCATTTTTCATGACTCCACTGCGTGGCGCTTGAGTGTGAACTGCAGAGGCAAAACTGAATCCCACTATGGGGGAGGATGCAGCCCTGCACTGACCCGGCCTCCTGTGCCAGCCACACACCCTCGAATCCATCACACTTTAAACACTTGTGTGAGATGTCATGGGAAACATGCAGTGACTGACAGCGGCATTTCAACCTGCCAATAAGCAGAACTGTGAGGAGGCTTCTGAGGTTATTACTAAACTTGGGCTCATTGGGTTATAACAAAAACATTGCAATGAAAGTAGAATATATAAAGGCGGTAGCATTACTGCTTGCATACATTCAGCATGTTATAGATTTACAAGAGGCCCAAGATGATTTCCCATCACTCAGTTGGTCCAGGCCAGCCAAGGGGCAGACATCCATGACTTAGAAGGAGGGACTCATTATGGAGCCTCAGGACACCAGGAGGGTCAAAAGCCTGGAGGACAGGAAGCTCTTGTGTGGCCCTGGCCCTCTGCAGCCCATGGGCACCCATCAACCCCACAGTCCTCAGGCACCTCAGAGCAGGACCAAGAAGTAGGCAAGAGGAGCTGAGGAGCCCCTGCCCACCCACATTGCATGGGGGTTGCTGAGGCTCCTGCCATCATGCCATTTATCCATGGCTGACCTGCCACCCCAGCTGGTCGACCCCATAACAGTCCTAAGCCTGAACAATGAGGCCAAGGAGGAGTCCTTTGCCCATGTGTTCTATACTTCGGGGTAAGGATGTACAGCCAGTGTCCTTGGAGGGACCAGAGGTTGCCCAGCCTTGGGATGTCTTTATTGCCCACAGGCTCACACCTGGGAGGGCACAGCCTTCCTACAGGGGCTGCAGGGGCCTGGCTTCTCATGAGTCTCACCTCCCCAGACATGAATTTGGGGGCTAGGCTGACAGCACAGAGGCCTGTCTTGGTCACATTCCTGAACAGGGGGCTGAGTACCTCTTTCCTGTGTCCAGACACAGACATCAGAGCACTGACCTGGGATGAGGCCTCCTGCTGCCACTGGCCCCTGCCTTTCTGGGAAGCATTCGCATAGGCAGCCCTGGCATAAGAACCCTGACTTTCCTGAGGTCATCACTCATCTCGGGAGCTGCCTGGCCCAGGAGAGCCAGGCGGAAAGGAAGCAGGGAGAAGCCAAGGGTCCAGTATGCCACAGAGCAGGACAGACCCTCGCTTGTGCACTGGCCCACATTCAACCTCATGCAGCATGGGGCCCTGGGAGCCTTTGGGTAGTTTATGCTGTCATCTGCCTGGCAAGGCCCAAGAGCCTGGTGGCCTGTGCTGCTCCGGGACAGCCGTGCTCAGGGAAGGACTCATGGCTGGCCCGGTCTGCAGGAAGGCAAGTCACTCAAATCCCCCACACAGCAGGCCTCAGGACAACCCACTGGACCTGGGGCTGTAGCCCTGGCTTCTGGCTGTGAGCATGGGGACAAGCACTGTGGCTTTATAGCCCAAGGCCGGGCTGAACTCTGAGCCATCTGCCTGCCCAGCCTGCCGGTCAGGGGGTGGTGACTCCTCCCAGCAGCCACAGCGAAGCAGACCCTTGGATGCACTGCTAGGACAGCCCACGTGGGTCTCACAAGGAAGGACCAGGCAGAAGGGGTGGGCGTTCGTCTACCTATCAGCGGACTGCAGCCCCAGCCTGGAGAGGACTGGCCCCTTCCTGGGGCCCTAGATCCCTTGCCTCACGCAGACTGGAACCGGCAGGGGAATGGGAGTCCAGCTTATCTTCACCTTCACCACGAGGGGAGAGCGGGGAGGGGCATCAGCCATCTGAAGAGGTCAGCCCACCCGTGGACACCAGCACTGTGGCGCCCAGAGCCACCCACAGTACCCAGGGGAGAAACATCGGAGAAAGGCCCCAGCAAAGACCCTAAGCCACCCATGGGGGAAGAGGTTCTTGGGATCAAATCGGCCCTGGTTCTTTTAGAAGAGCTCACAGAACACCTGCTTAGAGGGACTGAGTGCTCTGAGGGTCAGTGGGCAGCCACTGCGCCACAACAGCCACTGCTTTGAGGAGCAGAATCCTGCAGAGCCCAGCCCGGGTCCTGATGCTTCAGAAAGGTCCAGAGCTCCTCCTCAGGTCAGGGGGTACCTGACATGACCCCTGCATGTACCCTGATACTGAAGACCCTCCCCAACATGACAGCAGCCCTCCTGATGGTTCTGGGTCCGCTGCCCTGTCCCCCAGGTCACCAAATGATGACCGTCTGATTTGGGACGGGCTGCTGGGGCCGCAGCACTAAGGGTGAAGTAGGGAGCAGAGGGAACGAGGTTCTGCTCAAAGAGGAGCCACAGCTGCCATCGGTCCCGTCACAGGCCCCTCCCAGTGCCGCAGCACAGAGCAGGTGACATACCGTGGTGGTCTTTATCCGCCCTCCGGGCTGTGTGCACGTCCAGCCGGACCGGTTGATGAGCAGGTCACAGCCCTCCCCTTCCAGGCAGGGGAGCATGTCACACCACTGCTTGGTTCTGATGATGCGCGCTGCGGAGAGAGGAAAGAGACAGCCGGTCAGTGTGCTGCTCACCTGCTCACACAGGTGTCCCAGGGGCCTGAGTCCTAGCCCTGGCTCTCGGTGCCTGGACACCACAGGGGAGCCATGGGCAGCTCTGGTGTGGCCCCATGTGCTGGATTCAATGGCCCCGGGACAGGCACGCAGGAGGGATGGCCAGATACTTGTCCTCTAGGTTGGGGATCATTTCCTGAGCTGGCCTCTCCTGCCTTGTCACCAACCAGCATGGAGCCACCAAGGGCCACAGGGACACTTTCCTGGAGGGCACCAGGGCTCAGTGCCAGGTGGTCAGGACCTTGTTGAGTTCCCCCAGGTCACCAAATGATGACCGCCTGATCTGGGACAGGCTGCTGGAGCCAGTGACTGTGTCCTCCCCCTGCAGGCATGCACTGACCCTAAGTCTTGGTCCTTGTTGCAAGCCACAGGGCAGGGATTAGCTGGGCATTGGTGTGGGACAGCTTGGTGGGAGATGACCGCTCACTCCCTCAAGCCCAGGGATCCTGGAGCCCAAACTGACTTCTTCTAGGCAGAAAATTGCACTTCTTTCTTCCCTGGGCCTCCTGCCCCAGGGACAGGGAGTCTAGAGACCATACTGGGAGAGGAAGCCCTGGATGCAGGAAGCCCACAGTGCAGCTGCTGATGGCATGCTATGCACCGAGTACAGACTGGTGCACTGAAGCCCAGCACCTTGAGTTTGGAGATTGAGCTTTGGGAAATAACTAAGGTCACACAGGGTCCAAGGGCCTGAGTGACAGGACCAACACCCGCCTGAGAAGCACCAGAGTCTTCCCGTCTGCTCCCCACCCAGGAGGCACAGCGAGGGTGGCTATCACAGGCTGGGAAGGGCAGGAAGCAGCTCAGACCTTGCCTTCAGTTCCACAGCAAGGACAAATATATGCTGCTCATGCCTCACCTAAGGGTTTCACCAGGTAGCCTGAGCTGAGAGGAACATGGGACCTGGGGCTGTCCCTTGCCCACCAGAAAAGTCGGGTGGGGACACAGGCAGTGGCTGAGGACCACGGTTGCATCCCCAAGCGAGTATCAGGGAAGTGGGGCCCTGCTGTCCTGCAGAGCTGTGGGGTCGGGGGGGCTCCTGGCTTCCTGGGAAGTGGCTTGAAGGACACAGTCACCACAGCTGTGCTCCCCAAGTGCCGTGCAGCATGCTCAAGCCGGTCTTCTTGCCCTATGGCCCAGCATGGTGCCCACAGGCTGAGGGGCCGGGCGGTGCCACACACCTTTCCCCGGCTGCTTATTACTCCTGCAGTTGCGACCAGCTGCCTCTCCCACTGTGAATGCATTATTTTAGTTACAATGAAAGATGGTACAAAAACCTTCCCTAAACTGTAAGACACAGAGTTATCACACACACTTTGCACCCTAAGCACCCCATTTACAGTGTCTGAGAATTACCAAAGCTAATTACAGTATGTGTGTGTATGTGTGTGTGTGTGCATGTGTGTATACATGTGTCACACACACGCACACACACACATACACACACGTATACTGAGGTAGTGTCAGAAAGGCTCTGGCAGGACCTGCAGGAATCCCACCTGGCCCCATGAGCCACCCCAAGGAAGTGCTCAGCACAGCCAGACCCTGCCCGCATCTTGAGCCTCGAGTCATCACCAGGGCCCCAGGGCCCCAGGGCCCCAGGGCCTTCTCCTGTGGCCCTGACTTGGAGCTGGAACTCTTCCATCCACTAAGGGCACCTCCAGCCCCAAGAACTGTAGCACAGCCTGCCATGCACAGAGTAGGCCTGGTTGTCCAGCCAGACTTGCCCAGACCAGGCAGGGCAGGGCAGCAGCTACAAGGCTGAGGCCCCTCACACACTGTGATCTGCTTGGAGGTGGGGGCCACAGAGCCCCACAGTCACGGGGAACCCCAGGAACAGGGTGTGATAGCATGACACATAAGAGCGCTCAGGGTCAGGTCTTGGAGGGAGGGACTGGGGTGGGGCCTGGGACCTCAGTCAGAGGCCCCAGATGAGGTCTGCCATGCTGCAGCCAAAGTGGCTGGCCACACGGCACCCAACTTGGGAATGTGATGCACACTCCTACATGCACATGCAAGCAGACCACTGTGGGTGCTTGGAAGCTTGCACAATGGACAGAGAAGCAGAAATGCTGGCCCTGCCCAGACTCCAGGCCGGGTGTGCTGGGGACCAGCCCTGATGATGCTGCCACAGCGCTGGACACTCAAGGGTTTTGCGGGCCCACAGTGCTGTGCCCAGCCTAGCCACTTCTTGCTAGAGGCAGTGGGAGGCACAGTGCTGGTGTTGGGCCACCAGGTTCTGGGGACAAAGGGGCTTTCGCGCCCATGCTTCACAGCACCATTTCACGTGGAGACTGCTGAGCAGGCCCCCAACATCATGGCAGCTCTCGGGAGGTGAAGGATATCCCCGGAGGACATGAGGGACCGGCTGATGGTGGGCCTCTGTAGGACAGTCACAGCCTGTAATGTGTGACAGCTGCCATGGCTCCTCTGTGAGCCGTGGTCAGGGATTGGTGTCTACCATATCCTGTGTCTGTCCTCTCTGCCTGCCCCTACTGGGGACAGAAGCCCTCCTGGGCGTGCCTGCAGGACAGAAGGGGAAAGCCCTGTCTTCAGAGGAACGGGGGTTGCAGGTATGTCTGGAATGGCCTCAGGGACAGAGTGAATGGGTTCTGCCAGGCCTCTGGTAGATGCCATAGGCCTCTGTCCCTACTAATAGGCCTCCCCAAAGCCACAGCCAGGTGACCTGCACAGGCCTCTGTGATCTGGCCACAGCATGGCACACGAACACACACACACACACACATGAATGCACATGTCCACACACGTGTCCTCAGCACACGTTTTTGAGGGCTGCAGCTGACCTCACGTGAGACGCTCCCCACCCTGCACTGTGCACCTTCAGTCACACAGCCACCGTCAGCGACCCTGGGGCTGGGAGACATCTTGGCTGCAATGATGTTCCTTGGCTGTCCTCAAGGGAGGGACAGACCAGAGGGTGCACTGGAAATGGTCAGTGAGGAAGCCGCCCTGCTGCTTCTTTCTTCTGATATCTGGAAGCCTAGAGACTTTCTCTTGGCCCTGGTTAGCTCCATCACAGGAGGCTGAGGTCTGTGCAGTCTATGAGCTTCCTTCCAAGTCTTCTCCAGTGGCCCTGGGCCCGGCGCTCGAGGCCAGGGACCCTCTCCATGTGCTGTTAACAGTAGTGATAACTACAGGTAGGCGGGTGCCTCCTCTGTGGCCCATAGTGGGGCCCCCACAGCTCCAAGGCTGTACATCCCACCACTGCAAGGCAAGCGTGGGCCTGTGTGCACAGGTGTGCCTGGGGCAGGTGTGTGTCTGAGACTGTGTTTAATCACATGAAGCAAGGGTCCATCTGCTCCTGGGACCTGAGGTGAATTCCAGTAGGATGAGGGGGCCCAGCTGTGCCCACGTCTCCCCTGGGGGAGGCCTAGGGTAGCAGCACCCAGCACAGAGCACTACTGTCCCCCTCCTCCTCCCGCTCCATGCCCAGGGCAGTTCATTAGCAGTACGTGTGGCGGTAGATATGCAATGAAACTTTTTTCTGTTTGCAGTCCCTGCAATAATTGGATTACTCCCGTTCAAAGCAGCGCCCGATCATGCTGCAAGGCGAAGCTGTCCTCGAGCAAAGACGACAGACAGTGTAAGCAAGTTATCAGGAACAGCAATGAAAAATGCCTTGTGGGATGGCTCTGAGTTCAATATCAGGTTGACGACAACAAACAAAGCTACACAGCTATTAACACGCTCTCAGGCAGCACCCTTTTGAGTGTGAGCAGGGTCCGTGGAATGAGCCATAAGACTCAAGCAGCAGCAGGTAGCTCCAGCACCCTGGGGCCCAATCCCGGTGCCTGTGTCTCTGGGGAACATCTGTCTTGTAAAATTAATGCTTCAAATTTAAATTTTATTGGTTTTGCAGTTTTATTTGTGTTATATTTGTAAATGGGTTTCGGTTCATTCTGGTTTTATGGTCTGGGAGGGCTCCGGCTCTGCGTTTGTTCATATTCTTGTAGCATTATAACCAAGGAGGTGTAGGTCTGCAGTGGGGTGCAGGGAAGGAAGGGGCTCCCGTCCAAGGGGTCTGCACAGTATTTAAGTCTGAAGCTCCAGGCATCTGCCCACTACTAGACCACAGCAGGCTGGTCAGTGGCATGGGGCACAGCTGGTGCCAGCTGGTCGGCAGAAAGGCTTGGTCTGCTGCAGGTCGGGCACAACCCTGCCAGGTCCAGGCCTTCAGGAGCCTAGTTGGGAGGCAGCCTGGGCTGCAAAGGGTCACTCAGGAGACACTTGTCCTGACATGAGGAAAATTCTGGGAAGGCCCACATCCCTGTCCCCATCCAAGGAGGACCCTGGTGTCCAGGGACAGCTCTGGGCTCACACTGCTGACATCCCATGGGAGACACACAGGAATCACATACAGGAATCGTAGAGCAGGCATTTGGACCAGGGTGAGGTGTGGGGTGGAATCAAAAGGAGACTTGGTTCTGCACAGTCAGAGGTGGCGGCATCTCTGCTCCTGGACTCAAGAACTTCTAGTGGGCCCGATGGTTAAATGTCCTGTCACCTGCAGCCTCATGCAGTAATTAGATCTGGGTCCCACGTAATCAAAATGCCGACTTCCTCCTGCTCGCAGCTGGGGCTGGCCAGCTGCCTCTCTGTCCTTCAGCCAAGCAGGGTGAAAAAGAGGCAAGAATAGAGGCTCAGGAAGCACCACACTGAGCACAAGGCTCCCTGGCCTGCCTGCCCCTCCAGAGCACCTTCCTGAGGCCTCAAAACCTGAGAATCAGGCTGCAAAGTCTCCTCCGCCTTTCATTCTGTGCATAAGCCCTGTCTTACAAGCCCAATCAAGCTACTTATTCTGTAGTGGCCACCTAAGCCTAGAGATGCTCTGCCATCATTACTACCATCACCACCATTACCATCATCATCGTCATTTCCATCACCACCATCACCATTATCACCATCACTGCCATTACTATCATCAACACCATCACCACCACCACCATCATCGTCATGACCATCATCATCACCATCACCACCATCACCATTACTATCATCATCACCATCATCAACACCATCACCACCACCACCATCATCACGACCATCATCACCATCACCACCATCACCATTACTATCATCACCACCATCACTGTTGCCACCAGTACCATCACTGTCATCACAGTCAGCAGCAGCCCCCTGATGGACCCCTGGCCTATGTCAGATATGTGACCTCCTTCCTCCTCTGCACAACTCTATGTATACCTCACAGGAAGTTCCAGCCACTGCAGTGTTTGAGCTGCTCCGGTTTCTGGGCTTCAGGGCACTGGTATCTCACCATCATTCACAAGATTAACCTTGTCTCCTTGGTCTACACACAAGAGGCCAGGCTCCCATTGACTCCTCAACACCCAGCAAATGCAGTCTCCTCCCACAGCCCCTTGCCACTTCCTGTTTCTCCAGAGAGCCCAGTCCTGGACTGTCCTCCTCCATCTCCACAGCCCCAATCTGATTTACCTTGAGTGCTGCAGGCCTTAATCTGGGCCTTGAGGGGACATCTGAGGCAGGCTATGGCAGCCAGGGAAAGGGGAGAAGGGGAGGTTGGTCCCTGGGCTGGGTCTTGGCCTCAGGGCTCAGTGTCTGCTCCAGACACCCTGCTCCTATAGGAGACCATCATCAGGGAGGGAGAAACCTCTGCACATGACTTGCAGGGCCACCCAGGCTGATCCAGTGAGCTAGGGGCCAGTCTCAGGCAGTGCATCTCTGCACCATGTTCTCAGCTCTGGCCCCAAGGGTCTCAGCTAGTCCTGGCCTGTCTGGACCTCCCAGGTCCCAAGACCCTGGGGATGAGCCACAGGGGAAGGGGCTGGGAGCCTGGCCCACATGGGCTCCAGAGGTGTAGCTTACTCCTGAAGAAGGTATATGGGGCCAGGAAGGGGTCTGCACTTGTTTCTGAAGCCTGGGCCTCCCTGACTGAGTACTTCTGTGAGTGCCAGCCCTGTGGAAGGCAGAAGGCTGGAAGGCCCCAGCCCCAAGGTCATTGCAGACCCATTATGGTCCTGCTCGATGGGACATAGCTCTCCTTTGAGGCTAGGGACTCAAGCCCCTCCTTCAACACCATCCAGAGAAACACATTCCTCAGGATAGGGAAGAGCCACCTACCCAAAGCAGGCTGGAGGCAGAAACCTGAAGACCCCATACTCTTGGGGCAGGCACCAGCCCAAGGCCACGGCCCAAGGATGAGGAAAACCACAGAATGGGGCAGTATTCTCCGGTTCTTGAAGTTCAATTCTCAATCTTTTAGTCACTTCAGAAAAGAAAAATCTGCAAAACCCAGATTACATCTTAAAATTAGATAGCATTTTCTTTCTACAACTTCTAGACAGCATAATTTAGTGAGAACAGTCTTCATAATTATTTTTCCTTTAAATAGTTACAGTAGAATGTATTAATTTTCAAGATGGCTCTCTGATTAGAGTGATTCATTAGCTGCCTAGAACTGTCCCCATCAGCCCTCAAGAATGGGGAGCTCCGCTTTATGATTAGCACTCTGTGCCACACAGTGCAAAACACTCCAAATTCGGGTAATCAAATTAGATTGAGAGAGGGAAAAAAAGCCACAGCCCCACAGTTGTCATGAGCTACCTGTTTCATTATTTCATTAGGATGGAGACATGTAAGAGGAAGGAGGAAAAAGACTCTCATCATTTTTCTTGGGCAAATTCCTAAGAACTGACAACAGCTGTTGAAGAGGAAGACAGGATAGGCAGCAGATTTTAATTTGAATATACAGAAAAAGAAGCATCTCCTGTCTGGTGTTGGAGCCCCCAGGCCCCTTGCTTGTGGAGCAGAGCTGTGGACAGGCAGTGTTCACTGTGTGGGGCAACCACAGGCCCCCCACGCACTCTCTTCATTTAAAGTGGTGGTCTAGGCCAAGCCAGGTGCATAGAGGGCTGGTGCTTGGTGCTGCAGGTCAGTCTCTAGGAAGCAAAGAGCACAAGACCCAGGATGAGGGCCTGCCTACAGGTGGACTGCCAGTTCCTCTGGGAGACACAGGCCATGGCCAGTGAGCACTGAGGCTCAGAGCTCTGCCTGCTGCAAAGGGAAGCTGGGGCCTGGGCCCTCACTAGGAATTAAACTTGTCATGTTCATGAGGAGTTTCAGTGGCAGGTGCATGAAACATGCACCCACCCATCCACCATCCCTTCATCCATCCATACATCCACTCATCTACCCACCCAACCATCCACTCACCTACCCATCTGTCTCCCATCCACCCAGCATCCTTCCACTCACTCACCATCCACTCCTCTCCCACTGTACACCCATGTCATCCGTCACTCATTGCTCCTGGGGTGGACATTGTTGCTGGGGCTACAGGGACAGACAAGAGAGTGGGTCTACAGCCTGACCACCTAGCTCTGGCCCCAGACACCACTTTGCATGAAGCCACTTCTGCAAACTGAGCCCTGTCTGCTCAGCTGGGGGTGGGGCTGTTAACAGCAACTACGGAGAGCAACCCAAGTCTGAGGAGGGGGCTGCAGGGCCGGCTGCCATGGCTGTCACCCTGGGGCCAGAGGTGCTGGTCCCGTGCTCCCCCAGTGCTAGCCTCCTGGTTAGCTTACTAGGTAACTATTAGCCAGCCCTCTCGTTCATCTGTGTAAGTATCTGAAGGACAGCCTGGCACATGGCAGCTACCTCCATGGCCTGTCCACGATTGCTCATGACCTCAAGGGCTGAGTGTCTTCACGCCTACTGCTGCCAATGACAGCTCGCAGGGTTACCTCCCTGAAAGGCCTTGGCAGACTCACAGGGTTACCTCCCTGAAAGGCCTTAATTATAGCGACCTGACTCCATCAAGTGGAGGATGTGAACTGCTCTTATGAAAACTGGCTGAATGTTATGCAGACACTGATACCAAATCTCTAAACGGCATCTCACATCATTTGGGGTGCGTGGTCAGTGTGATCTAGAGCCGGGACGTGAACAGCAAGGATGCAGCCCTCAGAGGCGTCACTGGGTTTAAGGGAACAGGAGTCTCATGTCATTGATTGTGGCCATGAGTCTGGCCCTGGCTTCAGAAACAAAACCCCACAGAGGCAGGTCAGCCTCAGGTCATCACGGTGGGGTGACAGTGGGGCTCCAAGCTGGGCTGGGCACAGGCCTGCTGTCATCACTGTGGATGTCACACTGGTGAGGGCTGACGGGGCCCCTCAGGCCAAGGGCTCATCCTGTAGGGAGCTCATCATTGTGAGGGGAGATGGAGGAGCACAGACAGCATGTGACATCAGTGGATGTGCCACTGTGGCCAGACAAGTGGTGGCCACTCACCCCCTCCCAACCTGCCCCCCTGCAGTGAACCCCTCAGGGACAGGTGTCTCTGAGTCCACACTGTGGCATCAGCCTGGAGGGAAGCTGTTGGGCTCAGAGTCAGGTCACGCCAAAGAGGCTGGGCATGGCAGGGTTGGGTGGTCTCAGGACCTCAGGCTGCCAGATGGGATATGGGGTTCTGAATGAGAGGCTTGGGTGCTACATGGATGTCAGATGCAAGGCTAGGTGGGCTTTGTTCCCCCAAGGAGGCCCCAGCCTCAGCCATGGGGAAGACTGAGGCAAGGGCTGCTTCGGAGGGCAGGGAGGAGAAAGGGGGTCATGGGAGGGAGTGGCGGAGCCTGGCTGTCCAGGCCTGGTCCCCTGGGAGGAATTGGTGACAGTGAGCTGGTCCCACATCCAGCTCCCAGAGTCACTGTAACAACACGGCCAGGCAGCTCCGACAGCAAAGTATGTTGTTCCACAGAGGCCACAGTTCCACCCGGAGTGTGGGTGGCTGTGCTTCCTGTTGGGCTGTCTGGGAGGACCCACCTGCTCACTTCCCTCCTGGCAGTGGTGGCAATCTCATGCTCTTAATAATAGTGGTGTCACTCCAGCTGGCCTGGTGTCACACAGCTACCTTCCTGCACATCTGTCCAGACTTCTCTGCTCACCAGGGCACCAGCCAGACAGGACAGGGCCCTCCGTCGTCTGTGGCTTTCTTCTCTTGGCCATGTCTGGAAAGACTCTGCTTCCAAGTAGGGTCACGGTCCCAGGTGCTGGGGTCAGGATTCCAACACACTTTTCACTGAATTCAACTGCCATGGATGCCTTTCCTGGGGAGGGGATGCTGTGGGGGGTCATAGATGACCAGCAAAAGGCCCCACAGGTCCAGGGGGATGGAACAGTGTGAAGAGCCCACAGTCTCCTTCCCTGATGCCCCGCTCTGCCCTGAGACAGGCCCTGCTGTTTGATCAGCACAGGATGGAATGTGTGTCTGGCTAACACAGAAGATCTATCCCATTTGCAAAGAGGACAGAGCTCTTCCGACTACATTAAATAGTTTGCCACCTGGACCCACCCAGTCTTGGAATCAAAAAAGTGTCTCCGCCGGACCCATCTCCCTGACTTTGGATGATTTCAGTGAGAGAGAGTCTCAATTGCTGACCTGTTTGACCTGCTCATTTCCACCCTGCTCTGAGTTTTCAATTGAGGGAAGAAAGCTGGGCTAGTGTCTGGCCTGAGGCAGCAGAGTCCCGGTGTTGGCCTTGACGTCCTGTCTCCCATATACACAGGGGGGCTGGGCCTTGGCCAGCCATCCACACTTGCCACAGTGGCAAAGCCTGTAGGCTGGGACAGGCTCCATGGACTCCCTGGAGCCCAAGGAGAACACTGCTCTCCTCGTTGACAAGTGGGAAACTAAGGCTCGGGAGGCTGCCTGTCTGGGTGAGGGGAAGGAAGAGAAGTTCTTGGGTTTTAGCACGAGGTTCACCCTGGCACCAGCAGACTGTGCTGTGGACACCGGAGGACCTGGAGGTGGTCCATGTGGCCTGGGCCGAGTCCAGGGATGCTCCAAGTTCTTTAAGAAGTCAGGTATCCTTGACAGCTTCCAGGAACAGCAGCAGTGAGTCTGTGTCCATGCTTCTGGGCACTGCCCTGGCCACCAAGATTTGTAAGAGGACACTGGCTTTTTACCATACTTTTCTTTCTTCAGGTGGGCTGCATGGGCCATTTTGGTGACAAATTGTTTATTTCTAGAAGCTTCCTGATGAGTATTTCCACCCCATGGTCAAGAGGTGTGTGTGCCGGGCTCTCACGCAATGCCTGCACACATACACCACCATACCCCAGAGCTGCTCTCCCCCAGGCCTTGGCGTCACTGAGACCTTACACCAGGTGCAGAGGCCTGTGCTGAGCAGCTGAGGCAGAAGCCGGGCCTGGAAACCCACAGGGAGGCCATGGCCCCCATAGTAGGGCTCTCTGCTCCAGTCCTGGCTCGGGTTCCAGTCAGTGTCCTGTGTGCAGAAGGATCAGCAGGCGCTGCTGCACCTCTTGAGGTTTCGGTCATAGCTGTATGGTGCTGGCCACTTCCGCTGATCTCCACAAACTCACCTGCAGCCGCCAGCTCAGGATGGCAGGACAGATGCATCTGTGCTGATGCAGTGGCCCTGGGGTGCTGGGCAGAGGCTTCCAAGTGACAACCAGGCAGGTGTCCCCTTCCTCAGAGAGTGAATGCGCTGGCAGGCAGCAGAGCCATGCCCAGGGCCATGTTCAGGCAGCTGGTGATGGGCTGCCCAGGCCTGCTGAGGACATCGTGTGCCCGTCACTTGGCTCCACTTGTCATGGCCAAGAGAGTGATTTGCAAAGCCCACAGCCCTCCTCAGGTCCATGCTGGGACTTAAGTCAGCCAGTCTGCCAAGGCCTGTGGATGGCACATGGCTCCCCATCCACACAGGCAGGAGCGCAGGACCTAGCTGGCAGTGTCAGACCACAGCATCAGACCACGCCATCACCTGGCCAGTATGCAGGGAGCCCACAGCCTGCCCTGCACACCTGTGCCAGAGCCATGTAGGGTCTTGCTCTAGAGCACAAATGGCAGGCTCAAGGCTGTGGCATGGGGATCGCAGCCCCCATAAGTAGAGGTGAGGAAACCATGGCCTGAGGAGTCCTGTGGGTGGAGCCCTGAGGCAGGCACAGCTCTGTGCACTGGAGGAGACTCATGCCACCCCAGTCTGCCACGCCCACCCCCGTGTTCCCCGTGTCCTCCACTGCAGTTGTCACCCCAGGACCTTCGGGAGAGGAGAGGAGGGGGTGGGGTGGGCCCATGACGATGTCTTCAGAGCCCTAGAGGTCCGGCCCAGGCACTGCCCCCACACGCTCCTCACCCCGCCTGCAGCACACACACGCACACACTCACACTTGCACACTTTCATACAAACACACACAGGTACTCATGTGCACGCACACATGTGGTCCACCTTCCAAACACAGAGCCCTCTCCATCCAGCAGGGATGAGGCACTGACTGTCCCCACCTGCCCCCAAGGACAGCCATCCTTCTTCGGCCAGCAGAGCCAGTTCAGAGAGAAGCTGCTGCAGAGACAGAGGGTCCCAAGCCACCTTCATTTTCATCTTACCTTCATTCTCCTCTGCTTGGGAAGAGACAGCCAAGGGCCTGTGAGAGGGACACTGCTGCATCAGCAGGAGCAATGGCTGCTGACAGTAACCATGAGGAAACAAGGGAGAGCACACAGGAGCTCACAGTGGGGCCACCGGAGAAAACACCACGGCTGCTGGACAGGGCTCAGGACCTCAGAGCATGAGCAGGCATAACCCGGCTTCTCAGGGCGGGGACTCAGACTCCAGCGCCCTGCTCCTGAGTTGTTCAGTCCTCACCACAGTTGAGGTGGCTCACACATGTCCAGCTGCCCAGGTTCTGCTCCCTGTGGGAACTGCCTGTAGGAATCCTGAGGGGACAGAGACAGCAGGGAAGGCAAGAACTGAAGAGACGCTGGGGTGGGGCAGTCCCCGAGGGAACTGAACTGCCGGTGCTAAGTGTCCCAAGGTGTCACCACACTGATATAACCACATCACATCCGAATCCAGCACCCAGACAGCGGTGTGTGTGTTCCCGGAGGTCACCATGTGGAGAGGGGTGAGCACTGTGTCAGTACAAGTGGAATCGTGTGACTGTGACAGGACCTGGAGCCACTGCTTCCATGCTCTGGAGGAAAACTGGTTGCCCTGAAATTCTATACCCAGCTGAGGTGTCCACCGCCAACCATGCTTTTAGCAGATATTATTTCACACTCAGCCATTCCCTCCATGTAGCACATTTCTTTTCCATTTCTGATAAAATGAAGGACACATAATCATTACAAAGAGATTTCTTTGGAGGTAATAAAATT
Organism: Dinomys branickii; assembly: GCA_004027595.1. Classification (NCBI taxonomy): domain Eukaryota; kingdom Metazoa; phylum Chordata; class Mammalia; order Rodentia; family Dinomyidae; genus Dinomys; species Dinomys branickii. The sequence goes on along the minus strand of PVLD010000589.1, from coordinate 75,387 downwards.
ATTTCTATTTTCTTCTCTGTATTCTGTTTTTCTCTGCAGTCTGCAGTCTAAACCTCTCAGAAATTTCTAAAACATAGTTACAAACATACTGAAGTTGGACACTAGTTATAGTGCTGCACAGACCTACAGGCCAGAGAGGGAAGTGGGGTGACTTCCCACAGACCGACTTCTCTGTCTGCTGTCTGTGGAGATGCTGCCGTTATATCTGGTGACCAGGTGGAGCCCTGAAGCTGCCTCAGGTATCACAGCCACTGGGTGCCCAAGTCTGTCTCTTGGGATCTGGGTGAGCTGCAGTCTGTTGTCTGGGATGGCAGGTTTGTCTCAGACAGAAGCACTGAAGGCATTGCCACTCTGGGCCACATGGGGGTGAGGATGTCAGGGACACTGCAATGCCCCAAAGAGAGAGGCAGCTGCTGGGGCTCCAAGCCCAACAAGCCAAGACCACCCAGTTGGCACCTCTGAGGTCTCAGTAGGCTCCAGAGGACAGAATCTCCCTGAAGAGGAAAGGGGAGGCCTGCTCCCTGGATCAGGACAAAGTTGCACCATTTTGCGCCCACTGGACACCACCAAGTACTGGCTGGGGCCCTGCCTGCCTCAGCTGATCACTGCAGTTCTTGCTGCTGGGGGAGCCCCGGGGGGATGAGCTCAGCCAGAAAAGCCTAGCACGGGGACAGGGTCCTTGCCTTCCACATGCGTGACTCCAGGCACATTCAGACAGTGTAATCCCTGCCGCAGGCTTCCCTGGGGTGAACAGGCCCTTCTGTGTTTTCTCCTCAGTCCCGGGGTGTAATGCACCCCCATCCCAGCTTCCTAATGTATGGGTATGACAATGACAGTTCGATTTAACAAGGATTTTCATTCCAGCAGGTAAGGTGGCACACCCTGTCACGGCGTCTGGAAATGGTGTTTCCTGTACTTATTTATCACACAGAGCCGAGTCACCAGGGGCCCATAAAGTGTGCTGTGGAGGAGCTGTGGTTCATAATGGCCTCCATCACGCGAAATCGCCTTCATACAACTTAGGAGGTGCTTGCTGGCCGTCAGGGCTGTGACGGAATGCTTCTACCCAGCACTTTCCCGCATCCTCATGAGGCGGCAGAATCGCCGCACCGTTAACCAGCTACTCCAAAGCCCTCCTCTGCTTCCGGGAGCCCTGACCTTGGGTTCCACAGTGCTCAGGCCGCACCAGCTGCCAGCCTGACCCCATCCCTGTCAACAGAGGCTCTCACCATGGGCGGCAGGAGCAAGGGCCTGGCGCGGTGCTGGCCATGCCCAGAGCAACACAGGTGGGTGTGGGCCAAGTGCCTCCAACCCATGCCCAGTGCCTCTGGAGGGATCTGCATGCAGCACACTCCCCCAGTAGGGGCCCTCCCTGAAGTGCACACTCTAAACTCTCCGTAACCAAATCACAATGAGCTCTTCCAAGCAGAAGTGCCACAGACGGAGGAGCTATAAGAAATATCGCACTTATTTACCCTGAAAACCACTGCTAAGGGCAGCCACCTGCACAGCGCACACAGCCAGCACCGGCCAAGTATGGGGCTGCAGGCGGCGCGGGCCGGCCCTGAGCTGTCACAAGGGCCAGCCTGAGCTCCCCTGTGAGACCCCTGCCCCTGACCTGCGCTCCGTGGTGCCCATGCTCCTGCTGCCAGCTCTGCCCTCTGCGCTCCTAGAGGAATGGCTCCTGCCGGTTTTGCTGCCAGGGACGTCATCCGCTTTGTGCTGAGAGTCACCAAGCCCTGGCCAGGGATGTGGAGAAGGCCAGCAGCCGGGGTTTGTTTCGTTTTTCTGCTTCCAACTGACTGACTGGAGAGGGCATCTCTGGGACAAGGGGGGCGGGGCTCCCCATGATTGCTACAGCACTACAGCAGTCTCTGGGCTTTAGCTACTCCTGTGTGAAGCAGCAGAAGACACAGTGCTGGGGGATGCTGGGAGATAGCTCAGGTGTTCTGCTTGTGGCGAGGATGTTGCCAAGGGGACACTGCCCTGCTGGCACCTAGCTCTGGGCCACTCAGGGCAACCTTGTGCAGGGAGAGAGGATGTTGTTCGCCTGGGAGGGGAGGAGGGACCCTTTCTGTGGCCGATCAAGGAATCACAAAGGCAGGGTGCTCCCTGGTCCCACGGGCAGCTCACCGGAAGGTCCCTCTGCCACAGTGACTGGAACCTGTGGGCTTGAGAGGCCTAGTCACCAGGTGGCAGCTCTGTCCTTCCTCAGGATGCAACACCACATGAAGATCCCCTGAGAAGGGAACATGGGGAGAAGGGAAGGCAGCTGCCTGGGCTTGAGAAGAGGAACGGCCCGGGGCCAAGTCTTCATCCTTGCGGGTCTCCCTGCTTCTGGCAGATGAACCCTAGGCCTCCCTCCCAAACCGTTGAGGTCAAGGCAAAGCCTATCTCAGCCCATGCTGCTGTCATAAACACCCAGTCCACACGGATGAGGAGCGCGTTTGTGTCTCATGGTGCTGGATGCTGCAAGTCCAGGGTCAGGATACTAGCAGAGCTGGGAGCTGTTTCCTGGTTCCTGGTCTGTACCTTCAGGCTTCCTGCACAGCACAGGGGTGAACAAACTGCCACCTCTCTTGTGCTGTGCTGATGCCCGGGCCCACCCCCTCCTAAGGTTCCACCTTCTGTGCCATAGTTTTGGGAGGCCAGGATCTCAGCAGTGCATGCTGGGAGGAAGCAGATGTTCAGGCCACTGCAATGCCCCCTTAGACGACTCAGTCTTCCTCTCACTGAGTTAATCTGTACACTGGGAAGGAGTTAATCCCAGCAGCAAGTGCCACTCCTGGGGATTATCCTCCTGAAGATGGAGTTGGAACTGGAAATGCCACAGCCCTGGCGGCGGGAAGCACATTACTGGTGTCAGAGGAGTCAGAATAGAGGAATATTGAATTAAGCGCGGCGAGTCACAGGGCAGTGTGGGAGTCCTGAGGAGCATCAATATTCAAGCAAAGCCTGTGAGATAAATAAATATCAATGCGAGAGAGGCGCGCAGGGCAGGGCGGGGGTGGAATGGGAGACACTCCTGGTCTCTAGTTCACAGTGGCCGCGTCAGAACCGATAAGGCTGCAAATACATCACGATCATGGTTATGGCTATTTCAGGAAATGTAATTTTATTAGGAGTTTTGCAATCTTTCCTCTCCTCTTCCTGGTCCTTCTCTTGATACTGGGCAGCAGCCCCCTCTCACTCTCTTCCCTTGGGCAAAAGGGACAAGCAGGTGGATAATCACCCCATTAGGTAGCGGTGACCAAGCTGGACAGCTGCCGGCCACCCCTCACCAGGCTGCGCCGAGGTTGTGGCCCTCCAGATCTCCACTGCCCACCCACCAGTGCCGAGCCACCCTGACCTGGGCACATGGGTCCAAGCAGCATTTCCAAGGAGACCTTCCATGCTACGAAGCCTTTCGGGGGGTCCCTTGTGAGGCTGCTCCTGAATTCCTTCTCCTCACTCTCCATGGGCAGGGCAGGTGGACAGAGATGCATGACTGGGCCCTCCCTCTAGGAGAATGGATGGAACTCTCTACCAGCACCACCGGGTCAGAGGGCAGCACTGGATTAGGCTCTCCAGAGGCTGGGTGTCCTTGAGGTCACTGTGCTCACGGCCTAGCACATTTGGAAAAGGCTCAGCTGAGGCTGAGCTTTGGGGCCGTGGAATTATCCCTGGTGACAATACTCTGGTGACTTGTGATACTACACACATGGCAAAGGCCAGAGCACACACCACACCAGCAGGGCCCTGTGTGAACTGTGGCCTTGGGTCCATAACAACATACAGATTCCACCTCAGGCATCTCACCACTGCAAGGGAGCCCTGGGGGAGATGTGGGGACCCTCCATTCAGCTACTAAAGTGAAGCTAAAATTTCTCTGAAACAGAAGGTCTATGAAAACACACAGACGCACACACTCAGCTCCAGGCAGATGCTACCAACCAGCCCTGTGGCTGGGAGTTGTTCCTGAACTGGGGCGAGAGCTCAGCACCTTTCCAGGGGCACATGGCCCCTGGGGTCCTCTCTTGGCTGCCAGCTCACATGTGATGGGGACTACACCCCTGGACTGTCCCTGGGGTCTGCAGGAGCAAGCTTTCCTGCCAGCCAGCAGCCAGGACAGGTGTGCTGTGGGCTCTGCCTCACCAAGGGCGTGGTGGTCCCCTACTTCTGCTCACAAGGCCACCAGGCTAGAGGACCCTTAACACCATGGCACTCCTGCACCCTGTGGAACTGGCCTCAGTATCCCAGGAAGGGTGCAGTGGGAGGTCAGGGCTGAGGGGACAAAGCAGGAATAGGAAGTGGGAGGGATGCCCCGGCCCAGCTGCAGCCCCGCCCTGGGAAATGAGGCGGAAGCAGAAATCCCACAGTTCCGCTCGTTAGCATGGGGGGTGGGTATATATAGCAGTCAGCGTGAGCTCAGCCCCAGCTTGCAGCTGATTAGCCAGGGCGGAATGATTAGGTAATTAGCCATAACAGAATCAGTGATGAGCCCCATCTCCATTCTGCCTCAAAAAAGTGTTTCAGAACTTTACATAAAACCATCTTGAGTAAAGGCTAGAACTTTTCAGTAAATGATGCCGTGTCTGTTGGATGCCCACATGCAGACAGAAAGGAAACCAGAGATCCATCTCAGACCCATGAAACACAGCCCACGTGGAGCAGGGGCTGGGTGCACCGGCAAGGCAGAGGTCCGGAGGAGGGCAAGACAGCCGCCACAGGGTCTCCCCCACAGGTGAAGGAGCTGGACCTCAGCAGAGTTAAGGACTTCTGCTCATTATGCACCCCGCTCAGCAAAGGAAAAGGTGGGCACAGGGCAGGTGCAGACCTAGGTGGCAAGGCCCAGAGGCAGAAAACAGTGAGCTCCTGCCGCTTCTAACAAAGGGCTGGCCATGGCAGGGGACGCAATAGGCATGTCACTCACATGGCCACTAGCTCTGTGTTCAGGGTCATGACTTGGCAAGGGACACCGCCAGAATGTACCCAGGCACCCAGCAGAGCAGCAAGGTCTGAAAAGCCCAGACTGTGCTTCCCTGGCTGTGTGCAGCACAGGACGGGCACACCTGTTCTGAGAGACACTTGGCAGCATTGACGGTGGTTGACTCACAGCTCTGCCACACACAGGGGTGTGCCCATGATAAGTAAGTGAGCATACATGTCTACCAGCAACGCAGATGCCACGCATCCCCGCACACAACACAGATGCTCTCCACACTGCGTGAGACAAGCCACGGGCCCGAGGCCATGGGTGGAAAGCTCTCGGACAGGGACATCTGCAGGGCACGGCAGGGAACCAGCCAGGGGCACAGAGGTTTGATGTTTTACCGAGTGTGTGTCTAACGCCTAATGCAGCATGTGTGCCTAATGCATGTACCTAACACATGTCTCACATTTCTGAAAGAACAGTCACTCATTCTGGGCTCTAGTTTTGTTTAGATCATCTCTGGGTGATTTATCTGTCCTATACAAGGAAAAGACTATGAGATAACAGCAAGAAAAAGTCTATACAGAGTTAGCACCGACAGAATATTTTAAAAAGGTATTTTTGATGTGAAGTTGGCCAAGTCCTGGGCTCTGGAGGGTTTCAAGAACAGGTATGTAGCCTGCGGCCTGTGGAGCAGGACTCGGGCAGCCCACCACTCTGCAGCCCCACCAGGCAGCTGCTCCAGGAGCCCTTGTGGAGACAGTGAGCAGCACAGGCTCTCACTGGTGGTGCTGTCCCAACCCTGTGGCCCTGGGGGTGGCAACACCAGGTCCTCCCTCCTCACATCCCTGTGAGCCACCGCATGTCACCGGCCATCTGCAGCACTGTGGGGAGACCTATACCTCGCTCTCCAGGCCTCTGGCCAGGAGCACTCTTCCCTCCCTTTTGCCACCAGCACCTAGAGAACAGGGGTAGGGAAAGGACAACCAATGACCATCCCTGCTGGGCTCTGTCTCCCCAGTGACCCTGCATGCCCTCACCTGCTGCAGGGCATCTCCCTGTCCTGCTGGCAGCCCCCGCCCCTGCCTACTTCCTGTTCACGCAGCCATAACCCCATGTCCCTGGCTTGCACAGCCACCCGTGCCAGGTCACCCTCACCACCTGAGCTGGGTCCAGCCTCCCTCAACCACAGCTGGCTTCCGAGCGCACCATCGGGGCTCTCTGTACCCCCACACTGTGGCCATAAAGCCAATTCCAAGAGACCCAGAATGTGCGCCCGCCCTTGTCACAGTGTCCATGCCCAACTCATCTGAATGCTGGGCCATGCTGTCTGGTGACATCGTCTCTGATGTTCCATCTTTCGTCACCTCTTGCCTCTGTACCCACTGCCTGCAGGGCTGGCTTGCACCAGGATTGCCCCAGAGCCTGGGAACCACAGGCCTCTTCCGATCATTCCCCCAGACAGAAGCCCCTCTCGCTCCCTTTCCGCCTCCTGCTGCACTGTCCTATGGGGCAGCACCAGGCCTGGGTATTACTGCATGCTGGGCATCCTGCAGAATCAGATCTGGGAGGCCAGGATGAGGCAGCAACACGGACACAGGGACCCCAGGCCATGCCCCTCCTCAGGATAGTGCATGGCAGTCTCCCCTCCCTGGGACAGGAAATGCCCGGCCTCCTCTGTGCCATCTCAGGAAAAGAACTGAGGCTGCCCCAGGGAAAGAGGTGACCCAGGAGGCCCAGGCCTGGGTAGGGTGGGCAAGGCTGTGCCAGACGGCTGGGGCAGGTGGTGCAGGGTGCTGACTCTGCCATCTACATCCGCCCAGGGTGCTTTGTGCACTCAGGACCGCTGGGCAACCTCCAACCGTCAGGGTGGCTGGGTCTACATCCTTTGTGTGCCCCCAGGCTGCCCTGCACTGAGCCTCGCTGGACAGACCTGTCCCTCTCGGCAGTTCTGGGACAGGAACACTCACTGTGTGAGAGAATGGGGCTCCTCCCAGGGCACCAGCTGGAAGGGGTCAGATGGCGCACTGTCTCTGAGGACGGAGTCGCCACTTCAGGGCATGGAGATCTAGATCTGGAGCTTGTGCCCGTGCCCTGCAGGACACCTAAGCAAGGGCTGCACAGGAATCTGTGTCCAGGCAGCCCTGGAAGTGACCAGGGTTGGGAGGATGAGGGGCCAGATTCACCCCACTCTACCAGCCCCTGATCAAAGCAGTGTCCAAGAGCCGAATGAAACTGTTGTTTCATGTCTGCCCGGCTGTGGCTTATTTGTCATCAGGCCATTTAATTTAGCCTGAGACACCGAGCAGCATCAAAGCACCATAAGGTTTTCTACCCACCAGAGGGCACGGGCCGAGCACAGTGGAGATGCCGCTGCAGTGGGCAGGTCCTGGCCCTCAGTCTGCACATCAGAACTTTTTGCCAGCCAGGCAGGCAGGGAGCCTTCCTGTCCCAGCCCTGCCGTCACTGACTGCACAGCTCAGAGGAGAACAAGAGTTCGTACAACCCGGAGAGAGCTGCTGCCTCCTCCCAGAAGGCTCCCTGCCTTGGCGTCCACTCTGCCCGCACTCGCCACCTAACTCGGCCCCTCAGGCAGGGGCTTTGGGCTGTCAGGTAGACACAACCCAGAGTCCAGTCCTCCGAGTCCTCTGTTAGACTCAGCCTCGCAGTGAGACCAGCACAGTGGGCCAGGCTGCAGACTTCTCCCTCCACAGCTGGCCCCCAAGATCCCGGGGGCCCCAGCACTGGCCCCTCACTGCTGGGGTGCAATTCTCCACTTGCTCAAAGCTTGGTGAGAGACAGAGGCCATGGCTAAGCGCTGGGCGGTGGATGTGTGGTCACAAGCAGGTGGTTGCCTGTGCCTCTCCTCTGCGGTCAGTGGCCATGGGGCTGGGCCCTCCCTGGTGGGGTCGGGGAGGTGCTGCTCCTGAGAAAGACACCAGATACCCGTCCTGGCTGTGCCACTGCCCCCGAGGGTGATGGCACAGATGCCTCCCCTTCCTGGGCACTGTCTCTTCCTCAGGGGCTCTTGTCATGGTGCCCGTGCCCCCATGTCCCAGGGCACCCAAGTCCTTTAACCATATTCCTGGGCCGCCGATGGATGCCCCCCAATGCTCCCAGCCATTCTTTCTCCATGTCCAGATGCCAAGTCTAGAGTGACTCAGATCTGCAGATGCATGTCCAGGAAGGGTAGTAGTGGATCTCTGAGTGGTGTTCCGTCCCGACACCACTGCTTTTGGCCTCTCCCTGGGGAGGAGCTCAGCTTTCCTGTGTGCATCTGGTATGCTGTCCCCACAGTGACAGCCGTGCCTCCCTTAGCCAGTATTTGCAAAAATATTCGGCAGCAATGTACTGGTGGCCCTTGGTGGGAGCTGGCACCATGTGGATCTGCATGCACCAGCTTCGCTGACCATGCACCAAACTCTAATACCTGTGTCTGCCTCTGAGGCTGCAGTGGTAGGCACCATGGTCAGTCCATCCCAAGAGCCAGGAGTAGCCACTGAGGGCCTTCACAGCCTTCTTTCTAGAGCGACAAGGACGTGGACTCCACTCGACATCACTCTAGGAAGTGAGCCTATCTTCTCGGGGAATGGACCTGCCCCAGCCTCGGCAGAGCCCTCGACTCCTAGCTGGACGCAGGGATGGGAACGTGGGGGTAACAGGACCTTGCCACCCACAGAAAGGACGCCGGTGTGCCTGTGCCAGGTGCAGAGTGGGATGGAAGCAGCACACCACCCCTGGCATCACTTGCCCTTCCTGGGAGTCAGGAGTGTCCCTGCTGGTGGTAACAATCAGGAGGTGGGGGCTGCCGCCACACACTGGGGCCATCAGTTCTTGGTTTCCTCAGAGATTCACTGCAGCTGTTTCTTCTCAGGAATGCTCATTCTGCTCAGATCCTGGTTAAAAGCGAAGGCGAGGGAGTTGCGCTATTAATCCAGAGCATACTGGACACCACACACTCATCGACAAAGAGGGCACCACACAGACCCCACAGCGGGGGTGCCCCTCTCCTTCCGGGTGGTCCAGGGGACTGAGGTCCCAGCAAGCAGCGCCTGTCTTGCTCGGGATCCCAGGGATAGCGTACCCATCCTCACCGCTCCATCAGGGCTCTCAGACACCCACGTCACTCCGAAGACATTCTCTTCTCTTCTTGGTTTGCCAAGTGCTTCGCCAAGAGATGGTGCGGGGTTTTGTTAACTACATCTTCAGCTCTATTGGTACAATCACGTGCTCCTGTCCAGTGTTCTCAGTACTATGTCCCACTGACTGACGCTCGTACCCTGAACCAAACACGCATCTGAGACGAGGTCCACGCGGGCCTGGTGTTGGCGCTTTTCATCCACTACCTGATCCGGTTTGTCGTCTTCGTGAGGATTTAGGTATCTGTCTCCCCATGGTCTGTAGTTCTCTTGTGATGTCTTTGCTGACATGCTCGGATGCTGGGTCTAGAGTGGCTCAGATCTGCAGATGCATGTCCAGGAGGGGCAGCAGTGGCTTTCCGAGTGGCATTCAGCCCCGACACCACTGCTTTTGGCCCCTCCCTGCACAGGGCTCAGCTCTCCCACGTGTGTCTGGTGTGCTGTTCCCACAGTGACAGCCTCCATCCCTGGGGCACCGAGGGGCACCCCACTCTTCTGTGCATTTGGAGGACTCTGAGGAGAACTGCAGTTCAGTTGTTAAGTGTGTAGTCCAGTTCACCAGGGAAGCCATCTGCTCGGGGACTCAGTGGGAAGCTGACGCCCTGTGGACTCTTCTCATCATAGGTCTATGCAGGCTTTCTGCTTCTTCCTGGATCAGTCCTGGCACTGTGTATTTCCCTGGAACGTGCCTGTCTCATCCCCGTTACCTAATATGCTGTCCAACAGTTGTCATATTCTTTGATATGCAGGATTCCTCGATCGCTTTCCATTCCTGCCCTCTCCTATTAGTCATTTCATCCCCTGCCTCTCTCCCCCTCCTCCTCCTCCAGTCTGGGCAAAGTCTTGACAATTTCATTATCTGGACTGCACTTGGCTGGCTCTGCCCATTGTGGGCCCAGTGCTACCTTCTCTGGGGAGAGTGGCCCTCAGCAAGCTGGGCCTGTGCCCTGTCTCCAGGCTTCCAGGCTCCAGGACCACCAGGACCTGGTCCAGGTCACCATGCCCTGGACCCTGGGCCTCTTCCCTGAATCACAGAGTTTGGGGTCCTCACAGAATAGGGCCTACTACCCTAGGAGAGTCCTGTGCTCTCACTCCCAGGGGATCATAGATCTAGGTGAAGGATTACAGCAGGTCCCACTGTGGGGAGCTGCAGACCTAGGCGCAGTGTAGCACACAGCAGGCTAGAAAGTGAGTCCAGGTCTGCAGGAGGATATCTTGAGCTTTGTGGACACCGGGAGCCCCTGCTCTGGTCCTGGGAGTGAGGGTCTGCTTGAAGTCTCAGCCCTTCCTCCCTTGTGGAAGCCGCTAAGCTGGAGGACACCCATGCTCCCAGGACCCCTGGAATAGCACCTCACCTAGGGCAGGGAAAGCCCTGTACTGGGGCCCTGTCCTTCCCTCAGGACCCCAGGCTGAGTGTGACAGGATGCTCCCAAGAGCAAGCTTACTTTATACCACAGGGGCTTCCAGGGCCCAGAAACCCAACACACGAGGTGCTCTGAATGCCAAGGCTTCTTTTCTTCACCTAGATCCAGATTCCCCAGGGCCTTGCATGGGTGGGCAGTGGAGCCCCTGCAGAGGAGCCCAAGCCCTGAGTTGTTGGTGTCTCAGTCACTTTCCTCTTTGCTGGAACGAATCCTGACACGACTTAGAGGAGGACAAGGTTATGTGGCTCATGGTTTCAGGGGTGCAGTCCATGGTTAGCTGACTCCAAGGCAAATACAGCACAGTGGAAGGGCCTGGTGGAGGAGAGCTGCTCCCCTCATGGCAGCCAGGAAGCAGAGAAAGGGAAGGAGCCAGGCAGAGAGATGTAGCTTTCCAGGCCAGATCCAAGTGACCACGTTCACCAGCCCCATCTCTCAGCAGCACATTCAGCCATGAACTCATCCACGGATGAATCTGCTGATGGGAAGTGTCCCCATGGTCTAGACATCCTCCACACAGACTTTAGGGCAGCATTTTTTATCTAAACCATACAGATGGTCACCTGGCTTGATTTCTTGCCTCCAAGTGACATCAAATAGCTGCTGTGGTTCTCTGACAACTGAGAGCAGTAGGATCTGTATGTACCTGAGGGATATCTTGCCACAGAATGCCTCTCTCCTCTGATGAAAGTGTTCTAAGAAAGCATGCTGGCCACTAGCATGGCAGCTGTCACTTCCTGTGGCTTCAGCCAGAGCCTGCCTGTCATGGGGCTCTCTAACATGGATCCACATGGAGAGATCCCATGCGCAGGCACCCTGGGCTGGTGCCAGTGGCTGCTTCACCTGCTCCCTCCAAGGTGGAACCTGGCACTGTCCTTCCTGACACCAGTCCCTGCTGGGAGCTGCAGAGTGCCTGATTGTTATGGTTGATACACTGTGTCAACTTGGGGAGGTTTGGCTAAGTAACTCAGCAGTTGTAAATCTTGGGGTAAAAAGGACATGCCCTTCCCCTTCTGGGATGTTGTTTATTGTGTTAATTTGGGAAGTTTAAAAGGTTAACTATGTGACTCAGAAGGGAGCTGGGGTGCTTGTTGGTATTCATCCTGAACCTGCGGAAGAGGAGGGCATGGAGACTGTGTGAGAGCTATCCGCCCCTGGGTGGGGTTAGGCTGTTTACAATGTAAGGGAAGAAAAGAGGCTGCTTGCAGCCATTCCTCCCTTTTTGCTTTGGTTGTTTTTGCTGTGCTCTGCTGCCATGAAGTTTGGCCTCTGCCATGTGCTATTCTGCCTCTGAAGCAGCCAAGTATGGACTGAAACCTACCCAAACTGTAAGCTAAATAAACCTTTCCTTCCTTCATTTTGGGCATTGGGTATTTTGTCTCAGCAACGAGAGAAAAGTAACCAAGACACTGATGCACATGCAGCTCCTGCTCCCTCTGATGTGGGTGGTAAGCAGAAGTGATGGCCTGGGGAGGCGAGGTGGTGCCAATACACCTTAGGAAGTGCTCCAGTTTCCAAGAGTTTTTGTCACACAGCCCCTCCAGCACGCAGATCCATCCTGTGGCCCACAGGCTTCAGGCTGCAGAGAATGTGCAAACTCCGAGTTTCATCCTCACCTGGGACTGCGCACCTGCGAGAGGAGGCCTCTTGCTGCTCTGGAGTGCAGCTGGAGCACCCCACGTGGTGCGTACAACAGGGGACCTGGGGCAGCAGAGGTGCTGGGGCAGAGAGCAAGGTGGTGGATCACAACAAACTGCTGGAACACACTGATGTCAATGGAAAGACCACCAAAGTCTGCCCCACCCCCAATTTCCACATGGTTCCCCCCTGGGCTGGCCCCTGCAGCGCCTGCCTGAAGACCTGTGGGGGGACAGCTGGCCTTCCACAGTGAGCAGAAGGGTCTCATCACCCCAAAACAGCCGGGACCCTAGCTACGCTCCGCGTGCTGGGCGCCTGGGCCCTGCTGTCTAGATCTGCTGCTCCTGCAGTTTCGTACGAGCACAGTCCTTTGTGCAGGCCCCGGTGAGGCGCGGCTGGCCGGTGTGGGCTAGGGGATGAAGATGCCACTCTGTCCCCCGTGGTGTGGGCGAGCCCCACTCTCCAGCTGGCGCGACACGTGCGGCTGGGAACCTCTGTGCACAAGTTCATTGGACACTGCCTTCCTCTCGCTCGGGTGCAGGCCTGGGACCCCACTAGGCCTGGAATCTTGGTCATGCACTGACGCCACGTCCAAGCCCTTCCAGGGCGGCCACACTGGGCCTCCTCCCAGTCTGTGGGATTTCTTCATCTGCCCGGTCTAGAGTGATGTTTTATTTCTTAACTTTGATAAAGTCCAATGTATCCACTGTTTCTCCTCTTGTTACTGCTTTAGGCATCATGTCTCTCCCTAAACACAAGGTCAGGAAGACTCAGCTGTTTCTTCTAAGAGGCTGACAGCTTTTGGTCTTAATGTCATGGTTTTTGACCCATCCTACTGCTGGCCAAGGTGCGAGCCAGGCTGGTGTGTTTCCAGATTTCTTTCCCTGACAGCTGTCAGCTGGATGGACTCACACCGGACACAGTGCTGGGGACTGGTCACCCAAAATGCTTTAGGCCAAAGACAAGGACAGGGAGGTAGAAGCCCTGGAAGTCCCTGCTCACCACCAGCACCCTCTTTCCACAAGAGAAGCTTTGCTGGTGAGCTCCTCTTCATCCCTCAGAAGCCTACTATAATGCTCCCTCAAGGGTGCATCCTTGCCAGGGTCAGGCAGGAAGCATCTTCACTCCAGTGCCCATGGCACTGCAGTTCTGTGGGTCAGGGACTTTGAGAATTGATGTCACTCACACCCTATAGCTATGAGCCTTATTCCAATGAATACATGGGCTAGGCCATTTATGCACAGCTGAGACGCCAACAGACAAGGAATACACAGGTCCACAGAGCTGGCCTGTTCTTGCTCCTCTTGCTGTTATACCTGCCAAGTCCCAAGGGCCAGCACAAACCACCGCAAGTTAGATCTGCTCACGTCTACCTCGGCCTGACCTGATGCAGCCGCAGCTTTCTGCAGGCAGCAGACACTGTTGCAGGCATGCAGGGAAATTTATGATGCACACAGAGAAGAAACAGAAGAGCAGAAATTAAATCAGACGGCGGCCTGGGAAATGCCCATTGCACAGAAAATGCGAGCTGACTAATTGGTCTGGCTTCCCTGGAAGACGGCGAGGTTCTAATTTGGGTCTCTAGGACCCAGCTCCTGAGGCGCCCACAGCCCTGGGAGAGGTAGTATGGCTCCAGATGAGCAGACACAGACTCAATCAGCAGCTGGTCTGCCGGCTCCAGGGTGGGCAGAGGTTCATCGGGGTCCACCCTGGGTGTAGGCTGGGCCTGTGGGGGCCCCAGTGTGAGGGCAAGGGCAGCCAGCCTCGCAGCATGGTGTGCAGCCCCTGGGAAGCCAGGTGCATGCCCACCCAGTGTGTAAGGGACACCAAGTCCCGTGTGCCCTGTGGAAGGTGTGGGTGTTTAAGGGACTACTGGCTTGGGTGCACTGATGGATGACTTTAGTGAGGCCAGGTACTGCCTGGCAGCCCAGCCCCTCTGTCCAGGCCATCCACACACAAAAACCCTTAGAGTTGGTTGCCCACTGCTTGTTTCCAGCTGGCAGGGCTCCTTCTCATAAGGTCTTTAGGTGGTCTCCATGCTATAAGCTGGTGACACTGGGAAGGATCTTCTCCTGACCAGCCCCAGCTCCGAGCTCTTCCCACCTCCTCCTGGCCAGGGCCCGCTGTGGACAATGTCCCACAGTAACAGCAGCATTCTTGCCCTGCGCAGCCTCTCGCCCTCTGGCCACTCCTCTGACCTGCTCAGTCTGTCCAAAGTCGGGGTCCCCACCCCACAGATGTACAGCAGAGGAAGTGGGATCTGAGTGTCAGCTCTAGGGTGGGGGCAGGATTTGAACTCAAGGATCTGGAGCCATCCTTAGACCTGGGAAAGAGAACGGCCCGAGACCAGAGCCAGGAAATGCGGGCTCCGAGTCAGCTCTGGGCATCACTGCCCTGGCCCTGGCCTGGCTTCCCTGGACCACATCTCTCTGGCTGCCTTCGGTCCCTGCCAGCCTGGGTCTGGACACAGGTGCAGCCTGGGTGCAGGAGGCCAAGGACACCACTGCCCTGAAGGCCACCCCCGAGGCAGACAGGCTGCCAGGCCAGGAATGGAACTCAGCCATGATGGCAGGATACTAGCCACCTTGCTGCTGCTGCCCTTCCCTGAGGAGCCCATCTATAGCCTGCCCTACCCCCAACACCTCTGTCTTGGATCCCAGCTCTGGCTCTGGCCCTCACAACCTCCATCTCCACCCAAGCCCATCCACACCACCGCCTACCCTCCTGCCTCCCCTCAGCATTGGGGAGACACTTCCACGCCCAGTCAAGGCCATTCCATGTCAGCACAGGAACCTCACCCTAAGGCCACCTGCAATGACACACGTGATTGCTGCTGGCAAGGCACACAGGGGCACCTGGTGTCCCTGCCTGCCCAAGTCACAGGGCCCAGGGTAGGTTCTGATGCCTGACCTGACGTCACCCCAGGCCTGACCCAGCCTCTCTGGGCGGACCTCACCATGGCCAGGGGAGGCCCTGGCTGTGTGGTCCCTGCTCCCTAGCTGCAATCCCTGCTGGTCTGGTCAGCACTGCTCACAGCTGAGCTGGGGGCCAGCTGCCCTTCCTCCCTCAGAGACCCCCAGGGCTCCATTTCCCAAGGCAGGTCTCAGGCAGCGTCTCCCATGGCACCCCCACAGCAAGGGTTGGAACTGAGCACCTCTCCTGGCATCCCAGGGGCTTCCTGGAAGGTCCCCGCCACTGCAAAGCAGTCTGGGTGGTCCTCTCCGGGGCCGACTGGGTGAGGCCTGATGCCACCACCAAACTCTGGGCAATGGAGCCTGGGCCCAGACAGACATAGAGGGTGATGCCCACATTCTTACTGGCATTCTGGGCCACAGCCATATGCAGTAGACATCAGGGGCACCAGGGACCTTGGTCCTGTGCCCAGGAACCCAGACAATGAGACACCTCTATCGTCCTCCCTCTCCTACAGCAAGACTGGCAGGCCCAGCTGCAGGTCACAATCCCACACCTGGAGAGTGTGACAGGGAATGCCACCTGGCCAGGGGCTGGGTCCCTGCCTCCAGGGCACCTGGGAGCCATACACAGTGAGAAGCCTGTGCTCCTGGGGACAATCACCCTCATCTGCTGGCCCGAGGCCAAGGCTGTGCAGCCTGAGCCTGAACTGGGCTGACCCTGAGGCCCCAGCCTTGGGAGATGCGGGGCTGGCTCACAGAGGGACACTCAGTATCTCCCACCCTGCTTTGCTCAGCACCGTGGCCGGGCTCTTACCGTCCACACAGGCGGGCCGTGCCCTCGTGGTCCCCGCAATCTGTCCCTTTCTGCAAGCGCAGCGAGCTGTCTGCCGGGCGATTGTCCTCCGTGGCTGACTGCTGTCCCGGTCCAGGGTCACAATCTCACAGGTGCCGGCAGCCAGCTGACCTGCAAGAGAGAGGAAACATGTGGTGAGCTGCGTGGCCCAGCTGCAGCTCCTCAGCCTGAGCCCTGGACGAGCAGGGCAGGGAGGATGCCCTGCAGAGAGTGCACTGCATGGCCTGAGCAGCCCACCACCACCAGCTCTGCATGAGCCCTGCTTTGGAGCAGCCTTGCTTGGTAGACAGGAAATTAAATGTGGCCCCAGCTCAACATTGCCGGAAATGAAAGGGCTAGATCACGGAGGACAGAGCTGTCCCTCACCCTCACGCAGGGATTGGGTGGGAGGGACCTGACTGTGCATGGTGCAGACTCTGAACCCAAGCATCCCTCAGCCTCAGTCCCCATGCCAGCATACTGACCACACAGCATGGCACCCGGGAGTCAGAAAAGACCATGGCGTTAGGGAAGACCCAGCTGTGCTCATCCGCACCAGGAGGTCCAGGTTCCTCCTCCCACTTAAGTAAGGCACGCATGCCCACACACGGTGACATGCAATGACGGGGGACATGGCGCCCAGCTGCACACAGGCACAGGTGGGACCTGCCATGCACCACAGAGTGAACAGAGCAGACACACAGGCAGAGGGGCCACGAGTGTACATGGAGTGCAGTCTGCAGGGGCACACACCCATGTAGACACCCAGCCACACCCACTTGGCCATCATGGGTGCAGAGAAGGGACAGCTTTCCTCCCAAGGTGCCATTTGAATGGTTTTCTTGGCACTCCTCGCCCCTCTCCTCTCCCCGGGGACAGGAGGATGCACTCACTGCCACAGGGGTCGGCTTCCCAGGAGCACTTGGACAACCACCAGGGAATGCCGGCAGGAACTAAGCCCCTCTACTGTAAACCCTCATCTGCAATAAAGCATGCCTGGCCTCACCACCAAGCGCTGAGAGTCACGCTGACCCATAAAGACAGCGCTGTGAGCACCGGCAGGCTGTAAAGATGAGAAATAGCAGTTTGTGGGAGGACAGGGTGCCCTTGCACCTTGGAGGCGAGGTCCGGACGTTTGCCCCTGCCTGGGAGCACAGAGCCCTGAGTGTGCAGACCTGCGGCACTCGCCTGAGTCACTCCTGGAGCCCCTGAGGCTGCATTTACCCACAGACTCACTCTTTCACTTACCCAGCTAGCAGTGGGCACTGACTGCACACTACTCACCATGCAGGGCACCTGGGGACTCACTGCCTCATGGGGGCCACATATGGGCATAGGGATAAGGCTGGGGGTCACCATGAAGCTCAGAATAGGGAGAAGTGGAGGCCATGCCAGGAAGGAGCCCAGGGTCCGTCCCCACCCACCGCTCTGCTCCTGCCACCATGGATGTCCTCACAAGGACAGCCAGCACCTGTGCATACTTGCCTTGCTGTCCCCTGCCCCTGGGGGCCCCAGGAAGCCCAGGCCTGGATGCAGTAGGCATCTCCCATGCCAGTAGGAGGCAGCGGCAGTGGACACCCAGGTCCTGTAGCCGAGCAGTACCCTAGGGGTGACCTTGTCTGGGTGACTCAGGAAGCCCAGAGTGCCTTCAGTGCCCTTGGACATGCCCAGCCCAGCTCCCTCTGCCCTTGGTGAAGCTATCCATGGTGGACAGAGCCAGCGGCCCAGAGCCTGTGCCTGATCAGTGTGTTAGTGGCACATGACACATATTCAGAGGCCAGGTAGGATGGTGAGGGCTGCCCAGCAGACCCTCCCACAAAGAAAAAGTCCAGTTCCACCAGCACCACCACACCTCATGCTGCACAGTTGGACTCTCCCTAGTAAACAGTACTCAACATTATATTCTAGCCAAGGAGTAGGCAAAACAACACATAAACCAGCCAGCAGACCCAGGAATCCAGTAGGAGGAAGGTGGGGACCACAAGGGATGCCTGGCCTGGCTGGTAGCAACAAGCCACAGAGCAGGTGCATGGTGTACGTTAAGATGCTGTAACTCATGCTACATGTCCACCAAGGCAACCTGCAGACCAACGTCATGCAGGCCCCATCCATACCAAGATGCCAACTCTGGCTCTGTAGGTTGGCTCAGGGCCACTCCACTGTCCCTGCCCATCTGGACCCTAGACAGCTCAGCAGAGCATCACCACCTGCAAAGCCCATCATAGTGATGGGGTGAGTAGGCACTTCCAGGATGGTGCTGTTGGGAACATGACTGAGCCCAAACCTGCTGGCCACCTGCCCCTGGGGCTGGTCATTAAGTAACCATGTGACACTGCATCTATGCACAAATGACCGGCAGCTCAGTGTCACCGGACACTTGGGCGGGTTGATGGCCTCCACAGCCGGTGTCTTAGTCTGGTGGGTGGACACCTCTCCACAAAGTCCTCAGGTACTGTGATGGGAGAGGCCCATGGACCAGGGCTTCCTGACCCAAAATGCTGTGCATCTCAGAGGAGGTGTCCTGGACAAGTGCCACTTTCCTTTTAAACAAAAGGCCACAGACCTAGTGGTTTAACCAGACATCTCTCCGCTGTCCTGGAGACCATGGTCTGAAATCAGCAGGACACAATGGAGTGATGCCTAGCAATCCCTGTGCCTTTTGCCTGCAGCAGCATCAGCCAATCTCTCTGCTATCTCCTGACCTTCTCTCCAGTGTCCCTCCTTACAAGGCCATCAGTCACCCTGGATGAGGCCCATGCTGACTCCTGTAACCCTGACGATGTTTGCAGAGACCCTGTCCCCACATCTGCAGTACTTGGGATAACACGCAAACATATCTTTCTGGGGCCCAACTGAACCTGTGCCACAGAGAAAATCAACCTCTGAAGACACAGCCAGAACCTGCTGGGACCCAGCCGGGACATCCACCCGCAGAGTGCGCTCCTCAGTGACTGTCTGTCTGTGGAACAGGAAGTGCTACCAGGTCACCAATCTATCACCAGCTTACAAGAGCCCAGGGATTTGTCCTGGCCTCCTGACCAGCACACTGTGTCTACCTCTCACCCTGGTACCCTATGCAGCCCTCTGCCCCTGCAAGGCCTCCTCCCCCACACTCCTGCCTGCACCATTCCCTTTCTGGGCTGCCACTGGCATATCCTTCCAACCCTCCTTGTGTGGCACTGTGACCGTCCTGCCTGGCTGGGCTGCACCAGGACAGTGTGCACTGAGGAGCCAAAGGACAAACACAGAGTCACACTCCCACTGTCCATGGGGCATGCCTGGTGGCCATGGACCCAAGACTTTGAACCCAGTGATAACAACACCTGCAAACTTTGGGTGTCTCCAGCAGGGGCTCAGAGAGGAGCACTGGCTAAGATGGAGTCCAAGGCAGGACGCAACCACGGGGACCAAACAGAGGCCTGGGGAGACTGAGGTGCCAGGGATGGGAGGCAACAGGTGCCCCAAGACACCTGGTGCGGGCGTTCATGCCACTGGGGGAAGTGTCCAGCACGCCACACCCTGGGACATGGTGCCAGATAGAGCCAGGAGAGGTCCAATGCCCAGGACATGGGAAGGGAAGGAGGGGACTGCTGCTGGGCTTCGGAAGCCAGTACTCGATGGGTATGGAGGGGCCAACGGGCTTCACAGTGCACGGGCAGCAGCCTGTCTCATCGCAGTCTACTCCGACCACAAGAAGCAGTCACCGGGGCAAGAGGGAACACACCTGCAGGGTGCTCGCCTAGGTCTGCACACTGAGCCGAGCAGCGGGGTGTGGCCAGGAAAAGGCAGCCCCCCTTAGGGTACCCTGAGGGCCGGGGCCGGGGCCGGATGCCCAGTGTGGTGCTCCAGTAGCCTCACGGATGGGCTCCCTGCATCTGAGGCCTGTCCAGAAGGAACTCCAAGCCCATGGTGGGTGGTGTGTATGGAGCATGCGTGTGCTAGGGGCAGTGACGCGCAAGCCTCAGGGTGTTCTCTTTCTGGTGAGAAACGCAGCAGCACAGCTGTGCAGCAACAGTCAGAGGATGCGGGGGAAGGGGCGGGGGAAGAGCTCCGCTCCTGAGGACAAGCACCCTCAGAGACGAGACACGCCTGAAGGGCTGCACGTCTGCTCACGGCACCCGGGTGTGATGCCAAACTCCTCCCATGATCTGCCTGTGTCCCTAATCCGGCCCCGGGACACCCTTCCCACCATCGATGTGACATCCACTGTTCTGAGGGAGCTGGGAACCACCAGACTCACTACCCAATGTTGCTGCCACCCAGGTGGGAGTGACAGGGTGGCACCCCGGCTCCCCAGTCAGGTGCGTGGACTGCCAGGGCTCACATATCAAATGGGTGAATTGCCCGCAGGGTCCCGTGGTCCATGGTAACACGACTGCCCATCTATGACCTGGACAGACGCCCATGGCCCCGTTAGGTGAATGAACACCTCCCTCCCTCATATGTGCAGCGGCCCATGGTGGCACCATAGCTCTGGTCTGGAGTGGGTGGGTGAACGTCCACCCCCAGGCAGAGCAGGCACGGCACTTGTTCCTGGTCCTGGCCACTGAACAGGAAAAGTCTTGTCCCCAGGTAGGGGGGACAATCTGGTGCAGAGACGCTCTGACTCTAGAGCCCAGTGACAGCCCCTCCCTGGCTGATGTCCTGAGGTCTGCAAGAACATGTGCTGGGCAGGAACCCTAGCCTCTCTCTGGTCCTGTCCTGGCCCCCAGGACTGTCCCTAGCCAGCAGGAGTGGCCTGTCCCCTGAAGACCTGCCCAGAGGTGCAGCCCATGGGGCTGAGAGGAGTGGCCTGGCTGTGAGTGTGAACCTGCAGGGCCAGGCCATCATGGCCCTCATGAGCATCAAGGCCAGTGGACACCTCCACGCCTGCTCTGATGCCAGCTCTGCCCTGCAGTGTGGTGCAGCTGTATAATAAACCTGCACACACCTGCCTGTTGGCCTGACTGGGCCTGCACCAAACCTGGTCATCCCGGGGCAGGGATGACACCCTGTTGGGGCCACCAAAAGCCCAAAACCGCTTCAGGCTGAGAGCTGGTGTGAGCCCTACCCTGGCACTGGGCACTGCAAGATAGGAGGGGCCCTGGCCATGTGGGACTGGTGGCCACACCGAGTTCTTGGCCACTCCGCAGACAGCACTGCTCTGGCGCCGGTTCTGCAGACTTTACAGGAAGAGCTCGCTGAGGACACAGCAGGGCACAAAATGAGAGAGAAGCCATCAAGGATGTCTTCAAGCCACTGGGCACCTTTGGGTTTCCGGGACCCTAGTGGCCACAGGCAGAAAGGACAGTCTGGCTTGAGTGTACATGGCCGCCAATCCACCTGGGCTGCCCTGTGTTTGCTGAGAGAAGGAAGCTGCCCAAGGCATAGGGTGCAACACTGCATGGGTGACACCGTCCCTCAGAATGCCCAGCAGGTTCAAAGCCGGGGCTACAGAAGGTCACAGGAAGGACCAGAGAGAGAGGGGTGTGCCAGGCCTCTTTTCGGGCCTCAGGTGGCAGGCAGTGTCCACACCTGGACAAGGGTTCCGGAGAGCAGGGGCCAGGCCTTGCTCCCAGATGGGGCAATTGAGGCCGGCCCCGGGCAGAGACCCAGGGTAGTGGAGGAGGGGACACAGAGGCCACAGGGAGCACGTCCTATGCAGCATCTCCTTCTCGGGTGCAGACAGGTGGCCATTCAGTCCATCGGGGCCTAGCATAAATCTGGGATGATGTCTGGCATGATGGATGATAAAATAAAGTTTCAAAACAATTCTGACGGGCGCGGACCATGAGGGTGGCCTTTAACCATCATAAATGTCAGCACCGTGTTTGGGTTGGAATGAAAACAAGGTGCGCCCAGGGTGGCGAGCTGGGGGACCACTGGGTCCGGAACACTCAGAAGACAAGAGCACACAGGCGTCCAGCAAGAGGATGGGCATGAAGGCCCTCCTGGAGTCCCCTGGGGGAAGCAGTTCCTGAGCACACTGAAGCCATATGTCAAACCTGCCGGGGCACACCCCACCCCAGTGCATACCTGCGTGCCCCCATAGGTGCACAGCTGCACATGCACTAGGCATGAGCACACCTGCGTGCCGCACTCACTGTGAGGTGCACAGCTGCACATGCACTAGGCATGAGCACACCTGCGTGCCGCACTCACTGTGAGGTGCACATGCACACATGCCTGCACAGAGCTGCCATGTCCCCTTCTGCATGCCCCTGTGCAGCTGCACCCAGCACAGAAGGGTCCTGAGAGTGGCACCACTGCTGAATCCCCCCCTGTGGCCCCAGGAGTCACGCCCTGGCCCAGCCCATGACACCTGTGTCCACAGCCCACTCTGTGCCACTTTGCTTGTCTGTGGCCTGTGCTGAATGGCCCCCGTCCTTCTTCCCATCACACATGCCGTCTCTGGCACTTGGCCCAGCACCAGAGCCCTGCAGCCCCAGGCTGACAGCTCTGTAGTGGGCACGCTGGGAGAAGCTGGGGTTCCCTGGTGGCTGGGGCCCTGCAACAAGCAAGACCTGACACCCTCTCTCCCCAGGACATGACTCTCAAAGGAGAGGATGAAATGCTCAGCTCTGCCCTGTGCTCACAAATTAAGTGACTAATGTTTAGTTTTATCCCTGATTCTATAGACATATGGTGCAAGGATTAGAAAGTACAGCAAAGAATGTTCTTTAAGGTCCAATGAAGTATTAAACTCTCAATATTTGAGTTATAATGCAGTCGAGCTCCTATTAAAACCTAGTATCTAATTCTCCATCATGGCTCAACTTCAACAGAGCCAATTAAGTATGTGTGGCAGATCACGAACGAAGCCCAGCTCCACCATGGACAGGTCTGGCTGAGGGTTATCTCTGCATGACAGTGTGCAAGATGAGATAAAGAAATTAAACAAGACCAGGGTCTGTGAAGTGGGGTCGTCCCCAAGGCCTGCACACGTGGCTTTGGACACCATGCGCATGGCCCTGGTGTTCAGACTGGGGCTGTGGAACATGCCAAGGCAGAGCAGGAGAGGACCTAGGGCCACGGAGGCCCTATCCTGCTCAGACCCTGGTCAGGGGTCAGTCAGATCCCAGCCCTATGCGGCCATGGGGCTCCCTGGAGAGGTCTGCTCAGGAGAGAGGTCTGGACTGGCTCTCAGAGCATGGCGGAGACAGTGACAGAGATGAGAGAAGAGAAAGAGTGACCGAGAGAGATAGGACGAGCTATGAGTACTGGTAGGAGGGGCCGGGGCCTGTAGCAGTTGGTGATGCAGAGTGTGGGGGTAGGAAGCCCAGTCTCCCTAGCGTGGGGGGAGGCGACCAGGTACACGGCTGTCCTCCCCATAGGACAAGGTCAGACTCCAGGCTCCAAGGGTACAGGGCTGCGTTCCTCAGAGTAAGACAGTGGCTTGGATAAAGGGGTTCTGGAAAGCTCCCTTCACACAGGGGGAAGGAGAAACAGGCCCCCAAGATGGCCACTTCCTGTCTCTGGAACCTGTGTCACAGAGTCCATATCACATGTGTGGCAAAGATGGGACATGGTTAGGGACCCCGGACGCTGGGCCACTCCTGGGCAATTCCCTGGGTGCCAACACTCTCAGGAACTCAGTCCAATTGTGAACACAGCCCAGCCCCAGCCCAGCCCTGACTCCACGTCTGCCCAAGACACTTTGGAGACAGCGAGGTCCATGGCCTCCCTGCCTGCAGCCCTGCACAGTGGCTGTCTGGGCTGGGACCTGTCCCCCTCCCTCACTGTGTCAGAGGCTGGACTGCATCTATGGCAGATGCATGGGGCCCCATTCCTGCCTGGGTCAGAAACCAGGGAAAAGATCTGGGCTCAAACTCAGACACAGCCCAGCGGACCCCCCAGGACCCTCTGCTGTCCCCTCTACATAGCCTGGGTACTAAGCTGTGCCCTATGTGTGACAAATGCCAGACACCTTGGAGATACGAGATGCCACCGCAACTGCTCAAGATGAGACCCGGGAGGGGTCTGGCAGCAGCAAGGAATGATGTGGTCCCCACGTGTGCACCCTGGCCCATTCTTCGTTAAGACGAAGACCTGGAGGTGGGTGGGCAGGGGCTCGGTAGGGAGGCTGCATGTCCCCCTAGTGCCTGGACTAAGCACACTCTCCCGAGACACCTCGAGCAAATGCAAGATGTGGCAACACTCAAGCCTGTGGGGCATGGCCACTCCACCCTCACCCAACTGTCTCCTACTGGGCACCCTGGGACAGCAGGGGACCCACCCCAAGGGTCCCGGAAGACCTATTGGCTAGAGAATCCCCTTCCCCAAGGACATCTGCTACCACTCCTCTAATGTACAGCAACCATGTTTCCAGCCTGGCCCTCAAGGTGGGGCTGCCCACCACCCTCTCCCAGCTGACACAGGTCACCCTAGTGTCATCTATGGCAGGTGAGCTCCTTCACCCTCGTGTGCAGCCATGCCCAAGGTGGCCATGCCTGGGACCTCAGGGCTGACCTGGCAACAGCCATGAGGAGGGTAGCCAAGGTCATGAAGCCACATCCTGCAAGGTGGATGCCACGCCCTGCCCCTAGCACAGGCCACAGGCCGGAGGATCCAAGCCTCGCTCTCCAAGAACAAGCAAGCCCAAGCTCTCTGGTTGCTCTCTGCCAGTGCTGGGAGCTGGGGACGAATTGCTTGGGTGACTTACAGCCCTGGACGTCCTGTGCTGGCTGAGGGCCCGCTCCGTGGCTGCTGTGCGGCCCTTTATGGTGGTGGCAGAGGAGACATGGGCACTTTTATTGTTCTCCTTCAGGCGGCTGGAGCTGCACAGGGACGGCCACTGCTACTGGACTCCGCCGTCCAGCTGGCTCCCTGTCAATTATCTCCGCTAATGTGCATATTAATGAGGCGCTGCCCGCCTGGCTGGGCCCAGTGGCGGCCCCAGGGCCCATTGCAAACTGGCTCTGAATGCTCTTGGCGCAACATCATAAACACCTAATTACACTGAGTTTACGACTTCGCAAAGGTCAATAAAGGCACACCACATCCCCCTGTGCAGAGAGCAGCCCAGGTGGACTGCTCTGGATTCTCCAGCACTGGATTCTCTAGCCAGTCCAGTGCCCACCACATCCAGCCATCGGTGGCAGGGAGCGAGGCAGTGCCTTGGCTTGGTACCATGGTAACTGAGAGTCCCCACCCTGCCCTAGTGTCCACCACAATGACACTGGGCAAAGGGACAGTGCCACCTGGAAAACTCTCCTCTGCCAGAAACAGTCCTGTGGCTCTGCTTAGAACATCTGAAATCCCTATCATGGCCACTCCTGTGCCTTTCCTGCCCCTGCCCAGGTGTAGATCCAGCCTGGTGGCCCTCAGTACATTGACAACCCATGTTCCTGCCTGCCTGGGGCTGGGGCTCCACAGGTAGGCACCTGCAGACCTCTGCCATGGTGTCCCAGGGCAGGCAGCTCTGTGGGCTTGGAGAAGGACAGGATGGAGTCTGGAGTCGCCCAGGGGGCAGCCTGGGAGGGGCCACTGCACAAAGCAGGTGCTAGCTGAGGACAGAAACCCAGGAAGGGAGCTTAGGCTAGGCCTAAGACATGAGCTGCAGGGCACAGGTACCCCAGTGTTGCATGCCAGGGTTGCTGCCTGCGGCACAGCAACCAGGGATACACTGCTTTGGGGAACACAGTTTCGCCGTGATCGTAAATGAATCCTTCTGTCTCTGGAGTCATTTCTGGGGCCTGGGGATGCAGGTGGAAGTGGCTCACCATGAGCATAGCAGCAAGTGCCGGAGATGGTGGGGGCGAGGGGGTGTCAGGAAGGTTACCCAGAGGCAGGGCCAGGGCAGGCTCATTGGCAAGTGGTTCCAAGCCCTCTCCCTTCACAGGTGGACACAGGGTGCTGCCTGCAGGCCAGGTTGGCAGGCGAGGGGGGCATCCACTGTGCCAAGCTGCCAGGTATCACCCCGCAGACCCACACGGCTTCCCTCTTTAGGTTACATTCTTCTCCAGAGAGGCAACACCTGTGCCCAGGGTGCCGCTTGGTGACATGGTCACCTTCACCTCCAGTCCCAGCACCCCAGAGCTGCTGCTTCTGTCCAATTAGCACCCAGCCTCCACCTTGGAGGACAAAAAGCACCTGCACCACCTGGCCAAAATACAGAAGTGGCTGGCATTTCCTAGAAGCCTGGATGGCAGAACTGTCCTCGAGATGGCTCTGTCCTGCTGTCTTGGAAACACTCCACTAAGGGACCCAAAGGCTGACTGGTGACCGCCTCTCCTGTCTTGGGCAGCTCGGGGGGCATACCTGGGGACACCTGGCTCTGGCGGGATCACCTGGGGGAGGCTGAGGAGTTGCAGAAGGCAAAGGTGGGGCTGCACGGACTCAAATCCAGCCAAGGAAACACTACACACAGGAAGCTGCGCTGGTCCGGGGCTGGTGGAGCAGGTGCAGGTCTCCTGGTGGAGGGAGGCAAAGGCCACACTCTGCAGACAGAGGGACGAGAACCCAGCAAGCCCGAGGTCTGGGAGCTGGAATGGCCAGGTGCTCAGGGGCAAGGGCAGACGCCCCCATCCCCTCAGGAGCCCTGCCTGGGCCACTGCAGAGGCCACTCAGTTACGCGTGCCGACCAAGGCCCCTTGCCCTCCTGGAGGCTGGATGTCAGCTCGACACCAATCTAGAGAGCCCCTCAGGGCTTTGGGCCCAGCCTAATTTGGCCTGTGTAGACACTGCCTGTCCCCTTGCCATGCCAGCCCAGCACTGGGGGACAGCAGATTCCACCTGGGCCAGCACCATGGCCCCCACTCTAGCTGAGGGTCTCACCCTTTCTGAGCCTTGGTTTCTCTGCTCGGGCAGTGGGAGTGACAGAGCCGTGGGTCCCCTGGGAGCATCCAACAGAGGTGCCGGCTCTGGGCTCCCCTGGGGACCGCCTGAGCCCACGTGCACCACCAGGGGGCCCAGACCCAGCCAGCCTTGGCTTCTCTCCCCTACCCCCAGGCTGGGAAGGGGTACGCAGGCTCAAGGGTCCTGCCCAGCTCTGCTCGGGGTGTCTGCTGCTCTGTTCTGGGGTAAGCTCAGGAAGGAGGCTGGGGCAGACCTCATGGGGTCTCAGGCACAAAGCTGCAGTTTCAGTTCTGCTGCCTACTCCTCCACCTGCCGGCAGGGCCTGGTTCTCAAGACCCCATAGCCTGTGCCCGGGCTCAAGCTGAAGGTGCAAGGAGACCACATCAGTGTCCGGGGCAGCAGCCCTGATACGGCCTTCTTTCTTCAGCCCAGCCTGAGTCTGCTCTCTGGGGACGGAGCATTTCACCTCCCCAGGTCTGGAAACCTCTGTACCTGGTGCAGCGACTGCTCAGTACCTGCCATCTGCGGGCACCCAAAGCCCAGCATCAGAAAACAGATTTTATGCAAACCAATCATCGTCAGGTGTCTCTGGCTGAAGCATCTTCAGACAGGCAGGTGGTACAGATGCAAAGTGGATGGGAAATCGTGTCCGGCAGTCTTGGTGATGTCCCTGTGGGTCACAGGTTCGCTGCCTGGGGGGGAATCTGGCACTACCCACCATGAAGGGGCCATACAGCAGCCCCAAAACACTGGTTGCAGTCACAGCACCTGAGCAGCTTGGGGTCCACAGGTAGGAGTGGGGGAGCATCTAGACACAGACCTCATAGGCTTCATAAAAAAAAACTCAGAACCTATCAGAAATCTATCACAGTCTATCAGAATCAGAATCTACCAGCAACAAACTGAGCTGAGACATTTCCAAAAGTTACATGGGAGAAAAATGTGGCTTTGGATTTGGTGATGAGTTTTAGATAAAATACCAAATGTATAATCCATGAAAGAAAATATGTGATAAATTAGACTTATGAACATTAAAAACATCTGCTCTGCAAAGAGACTGTTAAGAGAATGAAAAGACCAGCCACAGCCTGGGAGGTGATATTTGCAAACCATGTATCTGATGAAGACTTGGCATCCAAAATATACCAAAAAATCCCTAAAAATTCATCAATATGAACACAGCGACCCAATTAAAACACAGGCAAGGGATCACAACAGATACTTCACTGAGAACTGGCAGAAAAGCATAGGAAAAGACATTCAATGTCTCTGCCATCAGAAAATTCCAAATTAAAATAATGAGACAAACACCATACACTTTCCAGAGTGGCAAAATTCCAAAATCCCCAAAATATCGAATGTTGGCAAAAATCTGGAGCAGCAGGAATGCTCGGGGAGCAGCAGGAATGCTCGGTCTCTGCAGGCGGGGGGCAGGCACAGATGGCTCGGCCACTCTGGGAGAGGCTGGCAGGTTCTGTAGGCACTGAGGTCTCCTACCACACTATCCACAGCCACCTGCCTCTTGACTCAGCTGATGAATCTGAAAACTTCTCACAACTCAGAAAGCCGCATCTGAATGTCCATGGATTTTGTCATAATTTCCCAACACAGAAGAGGCAAGAGGCCCTCACAGGTGAATACAGGACCTAACTGTGGTGCAGGTTATTCAGTGATAAGAAAGGGGCTCAGTCACCTAGCCACACACCTAGCCACACAGCTGAGTGTGGGAAGCCGGCCCGGAAAGGCTCTGGACTGCGTGGGCACAGCTGTGTCATTCTGGAAATACAGTGACAGGGACAGTCCAAGGACACGTGGCCACTACTCAGGGGGAGGAAGGAGGAGCCAGGCTGGGGCTGCACGGAAATGCTGGACACCAGCATCAGAGACTGCTCACGTCCCACAGTAGGTGCAGCACACGTATGCAGCTCAAGTGCAGCCAACTTTGAAAACCATCTGGGAGCCTGAGGGTTGCAGGGCATTCAGATGGCCTCTGGGGGCATCTAACTGCATTATAAATTGATGGTGCTGTCACACACACAGGGCGCTGCCCTAGGGGCCTGGGAAAGGCGCAGTGTCTGAAGGTGAAAGGTGTGGTCCTCAAGCCCAGCACACTGGCACAGAGCTGCTTTCCCAGGGTCAGAGCCAGGCATCCCAGCCCAGCCACATGAGTACACTTGGCCAAAACACCCAGGAAGGAAGGGCGGGCAGCAGGGCCAGGTTTCGGGGCTGCAGTGGGAACTTGCCAATGAGCACAATGAGAGCATGGAGGAGCCCTGTGCAGTGGGTCACAGGGGGAGGAATCAGCACATGCTCCTGTTTGGGATGATGTGGATACAGATGGCCACGCACCTGCAGACGTGTACCGTGCACGCTTCAGCGTGCACACATGCAAGCTCTTGTTCCGGCTGCTGAGAGGGCTGAGGTGCAATGTCAGCCCCTAGTGACAAGGAGTCCTAATGCTAAGACCTTGTCTTCCAGTGCCACAAAAGAAAAGGACCAGGGCTCCCTGGAAAAGGGCTGTTTGCAAGATTAAGGAGGGAATTGTAAGAGGAGGCTGGTGCACCTCACTGTGCCAGAGAGGAAAGAAGTGTGCAAAACACAAGCAAACTTGTGGTGGGTGTGTCAAAGGGACACAAGGGCCACTGGGTGGACGCCTAGCAGCCTGAGCTAACGATAAGGCACTGCTGGGTTAGAACCCAAAGTACAAAAAAATATCAACAGTGTAGACATAGGTACATGAGTGAATCAATTATTCTGGGGACAAGGTAAAACTGCCTAAGCAGAATCCCAAATAATGATCACTTTAACCCCAAGGAGATAATTCAAAATGACCTCTGTAGCCCATGGTGCTGGCTGCACAAGCAGCTTCCTCCGAATGTGTGTCACATGTGCTGGAGCAAAAGCAACCTCAGAAGAGGAAACCTGGCAGCCCCAGTTCACACAGGTGACCGGGAATGGGTTCTTCAGATGGGGGCTGTGGACCCTGGTTGAATGGAAGGAAGAAGACAGGTACACCTGCAGTCTTCCCAACAGCCTGCAACCCCAGGCCAACTCTAAGAGAGGGACAGTCCCTTGAGCAACCGGCCAGCACTGCTGGAGACTGTCAAGGCCATCAGGGATGGAGAAAGCCCCAGGAACTCATGAGACCAGGGGGCTCAAGAGGAGCAGATGGACCCCAAATATCGCATGTAGTCCTGGGTGGGCCCTGGGCACAGCAAGGGCAGCAGGTGAAAGTAAGGAACCCTGAGGAAGAGGAGCTTTTGTTACTGACACAGCTTCAGCCCTGATCCCTCCGGGGACCAAGTGCAGCCATACATGCCCAGCTCAGCATGCCTGACATCCGGGAGCATGGAGAAGCTGCATCACGTGTGGACTCCCAACCATCTCCTACACTGCCTCTCTGTACAGCTAAAACTTCTCCAAGAAAAATAAAGTCTATTATGAAACCTGCG
Source organism: Dinomys branickii (assembly GCA_004027595.1). NCBI lineage: Eukaryota > Metazoa > Chordata > Mammalia > Rodentia > Dinomyidae > Dinomys > Dinomys branickii. Next base: position 45,302 of record PVLD010000589.1, on the reverse strand, counting down.
GAAGACATGAAGGATGATCTGATCTGCCCCGCTAATGTGCACACCGAGGCCTCACAGAGCACCGTGCCAGCCTCCGATGCAGTGAAATGGGGCATGCACACGCCCGCTGGTCTGTTCCCACCTCCCACCTGTCTCCAGGTTTTCCAAGAACTACACCAAGCCCTGGGAATTTTACATTGGCCTGCGCTCCCTCAACAACCAACAACCTACTCCCCTTGCTGACCCACCCTGGTCCAGAGAAGGCACCCGCTGGCTTCAAAGAGCCGCTCTGTGGCTCCTCATGCAGCCCCCTCACAGGGGACTCTAAGGGCCCATGCCTCCAGGGAGCAGCCTGGCAATGCTCCCGCTGCCCAGGCTCCTTCCAAGGTCAAAGGCAGCAGCTGCCGCTGGAGCTCACCCTGGCCCCCACATGCTTCCAGAATGTGCTTCTTGTGGGCCCGGGCTCACCGTATGCTGGGTAATGACAGGGACACTGGGGGCCCTGTCTGGAGATGAGACCTTCCCGAATGAACAGGGCATGGAATGGGGCAGAGGGGGCCTCTTCAGGCCAAGGTCACACGCATGAGCTCCATGCCAGCCCAACGAGTGGCACTGTTGAAGGCCTCAACTGTCCTTGGGACTGGGCGGGGGGTGGTACAGCTCTGTGGTCAGAACCTTTCCCGTTGCAAAGTGTAGGACACCACTCCACATCTGCGCACCTCAGTTGGGTGATGGCACAGCAGGCAGTGGCAGGCAGGCCCTGTGCCATCCTCTGGCCAGAAGTCATTTGCCACCTGCTCCAGGAAGCCTGCTCTGGCTGCACTGTCTGCCAGTATGCACAGCATCCTACCACCGCATGTGACAAGGGCTCCTACTGGCCACCCCCAGGCAGCTCCCCTTAGCTCCTCCACAAAGCCTGGCCTTGCCTGCTTTGTCCAGCATCAGCCAAGACCCCATCTCAGCCAGTGCTACAGGCTGGGTGTGGCTTGTCCCCAAGTGTTCATGCGTCCCTCGTTCAGCAATGAGAAGGTAGCATGGCAGGACATTAAAAGCTGGTCCTAGCAGGAAGTGGCTAGGCCAGGGGGTGCTGTGCCCCTGGAGATATCAGGCAGCTCCTAGAGCACACAGGACCCCGAACAGCTCAGGCCTCCTGTCCTACCACGTACCACTCACAGCCTGGGGCACATGTCCACTGTGACCCTGAACCTTCAGCCTCAAAACTGAGCTAAACAACATGTCCAGCCTGATGGACTGTGCTGTGGCCATGGAAGGAGGGCTGAGGGAGCCAGCTCATCACGAAGCCCCTCTCCACCCTGGCGCTGACCAGGCTCCCACCCTCAAGTCCTAATGTCCTCAGCCTATGAATCTCCCTGTCCTTGCTCAGTCCCTCTCCTGTCCTCAGCAAAGCTTCCCCGCTGCTTTTAAAACAAGGCTCTGGTGCAGTTTCTTTAATATGTGTGAGCACCAGGACCCAGCCCTTTTAGGAGCCCAGGCCCTGGTCCTACTGTAAGCACCACTCACCGCTGCCACGTGTCCCCTCATCTCTGAGTAGCTGCAGGATAAAGACAGAAAAACATTTACAGCACTGAGCAATCAGCAGGGCTTTCAGAGTTTCTAACCTTGAAAATCATCACTGCTGGGTTTAAGGTTGTGCCCCTGGTGGAGCAGAGAAGGTAATCAGGTTCTGATCCTCCCATGCTCTGTTGGTTTCTGGGGTAGTTTACTGACTGCTCCCCTCGAAATAATATGGGAGGGCAGGGGAAGAAGATGTGCTGTGAACGGGGAGCTGCTCAGCGACTGTTCCCGGAAGACGTGGCTACAGAAACCCCTGGGCCCTGGCTTCCGACACCTGGGGATGGTGGTGGGAGGACAGCTGACGGGGTGGAAGTTTGGTAAGTGGACGGATGGACGGATGGAGGGAGGGAGGGGCGGATAAGGTGGATGGATGGATGATGGGTGACGGATGGAGTGGAAGAATAGGTGGTGGTGGGAGGCACAGACAAGCGGATGAGGAGGTGGAAGATGGGCCGAGTCAGAGCCAACCGGACTGACGGGCCTGCGCAGCACCTGGCCGAGTGCTCAGGGGTAGGAAGCACTGTTTCTTCATCTCCACGTGTCCTGAGGTTGGATCTGATTCAGTGTGGGTTTCATTAAGTAGAGACTCAGCTTCACTTTATTTTTCAAGCAGAGAAAACAGAGTAACAAAGCAGGGGTCCAGCTGCCTCCAGAGGCTGAGCTTCCCTGGGCCCTGGCTCTAGTGCGAGGCCCCATGTCATGCTCCTTCTCAACCCCAGCCCAACGCCAGAGACCTCGCAGGGTTCTGAGGATCATACATGCTCAGCTGTGACCCCACACCTCCAGGATCTGGGTGGACTGTGTCCGTGTGTACATCCGCAAAGTCCGAGGTCAAAACCACTGTCACATCCCACTCCAGCCCATTCCCGAGGACATGCGCTGGCCCCAACTCATGTCACAGCCAAGGACACTGAGACCTGCCACGGAGGAGCCCCAGGCTTCTCTGGGGGAATGAACACTCCTGGCCCCTGGTCACTCCAGCCAATCATTCTTCCAGCCCCACCACAGCTCCCGCACCCCCCGAGAGGCACAGCCAGCCTGCACATCTCTGGCCTGGCACAGGGAACAGGTCTGTCCATGAGCTCCAGCATAATGTACACCCATGCGCCCCATCAGTATGCCTTGGAGACACTGCTCTCAGCAACTGCTGCAGTGGGACCTCCAAAACACAGATGGGTGGGGGGACAGATCATGGATAACTGGGTGGAAGGAAGAACGAACGAGTGTATGACTGGGTGGAAGGAAGGATAAATGGATGGATGAGTGAATGGATGGATGACGGGGTAGGAGGATGCAAGAACGGGTGGATGGATGGGTGGAGGACTGGGTGGATGGATGGGTGGATGGATGGGTGGATGGATGGGTGGATGGATGGGTGGATGGATGGGTGGAGGACTGGGTGGATGGATGGGTGGAGGACTGGGTGGATGGATGGGTGGATGG
>PVLD010000589.1:0-42205 GCA_004027595.1 Dinomys branickii | reverse complement strand
TCGTGGATGGATGGGGACAGGCAGAAGAGTGGCCAGAGGGATGGTGGATGGGGCAGGGGACGGGTGACTGGATGAATGCGTGGAAGAATGGACAGATACAATGGGGAACAGGGGACCACCCAGTGCTCATGGACAGAAACCATTCCACGTTTTCTCTATGTGTCTGAGGCTGGTCAGTGTAGGTGCCCCTGAAACAGATGATCAATAAATAACCCCATGTAGGACCAGGATTCCAACACTGCAGAACAGAGATGCCCATGGTGGAACAAACATGGGGCAAATAAGCCAGCACCCTGTGGGCCCCCAGCCTTGCGGCAAAGGTGCTGGGAACACCCACGAGAAAGCCTGGGTGGGGCTCTGCAGCTCTCATTCGGAAATCAAATTAAATTGTTCTCAGCCAAAAAGGAGAAACAAAACAAAAACGGGGGAGCGAGGGAAACTGCTCCCCTCTCCGAGGAGGCGGCCTCAGCAGGGCTGATCAAAACCCACCTCCCAGGCTTTGTGAGCACCAGCAAAGCCCAACTCCATATTGGGCCACTTTGAAATAATGAAGCCAAAATATGTGCATTCATTTGCACAAATAAGGGACTGGAAAGGAAGGCTGCTGGCGAGCTGCGGAGGAGTATGGAGTGCTGAGATGGAGGGAGGAGATGCCGTCTGCAGGTTGGGGACCTGGAAGGGACACTGTGCAGGACAGGAGTGGTCACTGAGTCAGCAGGGGGACAGCGGCAGGGGCAGGCAATAGGCCAGGCCTCCTGGGAGTTGGAGGAAAGGATGGGCAGATGCTCGAGCCCAGCCCAATGTGCACTGCAGGCCCACGTCCCAGGCCTGGCCAGGGCTTCTCCTGAAAGGGCACACCCTGGCGGGAACATGCTGTGCACCTCACCAGAGGCCACACTCCACTCCACCAGAGCTTGTTGAATGACCATGGCCACTGACTCTTCCTAGTGGCCCCTCTCAGCACCCCCAGTTCCCAGGCCCTAAGCAGCCCCTGGTGCACTAGGAAGGAATATCACAGGCACCAGCAAAGACTGAGAGCCATGCACCCCCTGGACCCTTGCAAAGGAACTGAGTTGCAGGCAGTGGGGGCTGAGTGGACTCAGGCAGTGTGGAGGCAGGACCTAGGTCTGGGCTCACTCTGAACCTTCTGGAATTCTGGCCCAGATGTCTGGCTCAGGAGACTTCTGACCACATTTTCACTGCAGGACCAAGTCAGACCCCTCTGACTGGCCTGAGAACAGGCAAGAGGAGGAACATGCACAAGTGTTAGTAACAGCGGGTGTGGCCTGGGGACAGCAAGGGACCAGTGGAGCATGCCGCCCTCTCCCACCACCCAGGGCCCCCGGCCTGGCCAGGCTGAGTCTGGCCTTGCCTTGGTCCTGTGTGTGCAGAGCCCTCCTTAGCAGCTGTGCTGTGACAGAAGCCACAGCCAGGCCACCCACGGCCCGCCTACTGGCGGGCACAGGAGGGAGTGGAGTCGGCCCAGGGCCCTAAGGGCAGGCCGAGCTGCATGCTCAGGACTCTGCAGGGATGGGGACCTGAGGAGGTGAGGGAGAAGAGACATGTGCAGGAGTGGCCCAGAGCAAGGCAACAGGGAATGCCCCCTTCCCATCCACTCAAGGCCCCACATGGGCCCCAGAACTAGCTGTTTGCTCCCTGCTGGCTACAGGGCCCCTGAGAGGCCACAAGGCCCCACAGTGCACGCAGCCCCGATCCCCCAGGACTCCCTGTGAGGCACGAGCTGCCTGATTACCAGTGATGAACATGGAGGTGCCAATCAGTTCCCAGCGCCAGGCAAAGTCGTCCCGGGCATCTTTATGAGCAAGTAAATCCTGAGCCGCTTCCATAAAGAGTTTACGAGGGCTCTTGTTTCAAACTGCATGCAAAGCCCTGCCCCATTCCATCCACTGGCAAAGGAAAACACCGCGTCATGCGTGGAGCCCGTTGTGGGGCATGCTCTGGTCCTGCGGGGCCTAGCTGCTCTGAGAGGCCTCCGAGCCCATCTCTGACCAGCCTCTCCACACCTATAGCCAGAACCACCTTCAAGAGCACAGATTCATGGAACTTCCTGCCAGTTTCCCAGTTCCCACACAGCACAGCGCCTCCATCCCTCACGATGATTACAGACCTCTGGGTTCAAATTCTGCCCCAGCCACTTGCCAGGTGCCTCTGACCATGGGTCTGGACAGTGGAGCATGAGGCAGCAACTTCTGGCACAGCTTTCAGAGCCAATGTGGAGGACACCACTCCCCAGGGGCTCATGGCAGGGTCCCCACCACCAAGCACCCAGCAAGGATGCACAGGACTCACAGAGGCCTCCAGGTACATGCTGGGGGGGTGGGCATGCAGGGTCTTCCTGAGTACAGCCCACCTGAACCTCCCACCTGCCGCCAGGAGGGCACAGAGCAGCCGTACATCCCCAGGACAGAGTGACAGGCAAGTGCAGCATCCAGTGTCATACGCCGTTTCCCCTGCTTCTCTTGTAGGTTCTGGGGCCTGTATGTGGATGACAGTGAGAAGTCACTGGGCCAGGATTTCTGTCAGGGGTGAGAGGCTCCTGCTGGCACCCCAGCAGGGATAGCACCTGCTGCCTCCTCCTATGGTGGCTGCAACTGAAGGAAGCCTGGTGCCCATGGCAAGCTGCCTCTGCAGAGCTGCAGGATGAGGGGCAGCTGCTCCCTTGCCCTGGACCCTGCTTTGCACTGGACTCTGCACAGGCACCCTGCAGGACTTCCAGTATAGAAACCAGGAAGTCTCCATCCACCTTTAGGCCAAGTGGGTCTCACCAGCAACAATGTATCTATGAGTACCAGGGTCCATGAGAACCAGCAGCTAAGGACAGACAAGGAAGGGCAGAAGTCAGGTGATCAGAGCACAGATGGAGGGGCCAGGGCTGCAGGGACGGCCTTGGGTGCAGAGCACAGTGTGACAAGCGGGCTCGGCCCCGAGGGCCCCCATGTGAGTGGGGCCACAGGGAAAACCAGAGCACCTGCACTGCAGAGACCCAGGCAGCTTCAGAGTCGTCCGCAGGGGAAGCCTGGCCACAGCCCGCAAACACACGAAGACGCAGAGGACCGTGGCGGGGATCCAGTGGGAAAGGGAGGGTCACTGCTTGCAGACATTCTGTGCATGTCACGCTCACAACGAAGCCAGAGCAGCCGAGGGGCAGCAGGCCACCCTTTGCTGTGACCCTGTTCCTGGCCAGCCTCTGCTCACTGACAGGTGGCTGGGGGTCTCTTAAGGGCCGTGTGCCACATCAAGACGTCTGCGCTCTGTAGAACCCTAGTGGGTGCCAGGAAAGGCGCAGGCTGGACCGGAGGGCTGCGTAGAGGCAGGGTGCAGACAGCAGGATTCCCAGAAAGACACAGGGGCACGGCAGGCACTCGTGGCACGCCCATCTGCCTGTCAGGAGAGGGCCACACTGGATATAGAGGAGGGGGACCCTGCCCAAGCTGGAGGAGGTCACCTTGTATAGGAAGGCAACTAGTCCACAGCACCACAGCCTGCTGGAAGGTGTGACCTATGCTTTCACGCCTTTTGCACTCCCTGAGATGTACAAAGACGGTGAGGTATGATTGGCTGTCATGAATTTTACACTCTTGCTTTCGATTACACTTTAAGATGCAAATACGTAGCAATACTCATGCAGTAGCACACTGAGGGTCAACCTCATTCCCAGGCTGTGGGCTTGTTTGCACACGGCTTGTTAAAGTGCCAAAGGACAAAGAGATGCCCGAGGAAGCACTGGTCAGGCATGGCCTCCTCTGGAAGAGACGTGGACCTCTGAAGTAGGGCCTCTAATACATTTGCCCACCTGGAAGCTCTAGGGATTCTGCCCCACTGCACCAGTGCTGGCCAGGCCCCAAGAACCCTCCCTGACACCTGTATGCGAAGTGCAGGACAGTGGTCAGCAGGAATAGGCCTTGTGTCAGCACAGGGGCTGCTCGCTGCCCCCTCTCCCAGCCCGAGGGGTCAGTATTCTCACAACTGACCCCAGGATTGGGGTCTGCTCTTCAGGGCTCACTGTGGGCACCTAGGGGCCTTCGAAAGCTTGAGTACCCTCTATTAGTGGCTCAGAGATGGGAAACTGGAACTTCTGTGCTACCTCCAGCTGGACCCACCTTTTGAAGCAGGGACCTTTTTACTGTTTTGCAGACAGAGAAACTGAGGCACAGAGTGGTATGTGGCTGTGAACAGGGTCAAGACTCCAAGTGGTTTCTGATATCTCAGCCCTCCCTTTCCCATGGCCTGGCAGCTATAGGTGGACAGCAGGCTCCTGACCCTTGCTGGTTCACAGGGCCATGCAGTGCACTGGGGAGCTGAACCTCACCTCTGGTGCAGTCCCCTTGCTCTGTGTGGCCCTCACCTGGCCCCAGCATGAGGACCAAGATAGGCAGCCCTCTTGGGAACCCAGTGCTTCCCACTCCACTTTCTGGAGCTATGCAGACTCCACATCCAGATTTTGCCTTCTGTGCCTCGGTCTCTGCTCCTACAAGCCAGGAAAGGGTCTGCATGCAGTGTCTGCCAGTCTATACATGGAGGTCCATCTGTGGTGGATTGACAGCTGGTGGTCGACTTGTAACACACAGCTGAACTGAACCAGCATGGTGCTGGGTGTGGGAGGCTGACCTGAGGATTGCTGCCAGCAGCCTAAGAGGCAAAACTGGAAAGGAATAAGTTTAGAAGCTGTTAGGGAAGCTGCTGGGAGTAGTCGGAGCTCTTGGTTTTCCCGAACTGCTATTCGTTCTACTGGAGGAGCTCGTCATGCTGGCTTTCCTGACGAACTCAGCTGTTCCCATCATCGAAGGAGCGCAGGACCTGGGTGTCACTGGGAATGGCTACAGTTAATTGTGGGGAGCTCTGGTCCTTGCTTTGAACTGATCGCTTCCTGGCTCTGGAGGGGAAGATGGTGCACTGCCCAGTCTCCTGGAGAAGCTTGTCATGCTAGCTTTCCTGATAGGAGCCCAGCTGCTGTTCCCATCATCGGAGGAGCTCGGGACCTCACTGTTGCTGAGGATGGTTGTCGTACCTCTTGGGGAGCTCTGGTTTTTACTTTGAGCATTGCTCCTGGCTCCAGTGCAGACCCCTCAGCCTGCTGGCACAGACCATTTGTCCCACTGGCACAGACTTTCTAGCTTCCACCACTGGCCTCTAAGCCTTCAGTTGGACTCATGGGAGGCACTGTTTGGGCTTTAGGTCTTCAGCTGGACTCATGCAGGACATTATTGTGGGATCCAGGCCCTCAGCTGGATTCTTTGGTCTTTAGTGTGTGGACAGATCTCCTGTACTCTCTTTTTATGTGATTCTTCGGGTGACTATATAAAATAATCTTGTAATTAAGTGTTCTGTATTGCACTGTTTCCCCTTGTAACCCCTGACTACAGCATCATCCCACACACCCACGGGTCATGCAGAGGCCTGATTCATGTGTCTGCTGGACTATGCACTGTGGCCTGAGCCACATATCCGCTGTGTCCATGCCTCCACCAGTCTGGACAGAGGCCCATTCCCCATGCCTACCAGGCTGAGACTGCAGGAATGGGGTGTCCACTGAGGGAGGTGTCCCAAACTCAACTTTGCCAAGTGCCAGGGCAGATAGGCAAGGCTCTGTGGACCCTGGCCATGAGGGCTAGAGACCCAGCAGGAGGGTCAGGCATAACGTGCAGGGGCCCTGCCTCCAGGCTGGCAGGGCCGACTTCCTCTGTGCAGCCTGGTGCTATCACTGTTCGCAGCTGGGTTTGCATGTGGGCCTTTCCATGGACAAGCAGGGTTCTACCACCCAGAGACATCTTCCTGGGGAGGCACTGTGCAGAGCCCCAGGAAGACCACTGAGGAGATCCCGGGACAGCTTGTCTGTGAGTGTCCCTCCTGGACCCACAGAGACTGTGTAACCAAAGGCAGTTGGCTATCTCACACGCATAGCCTTTGTTGGTTTTGGAAAGAGCCTTGAACGGTATCCCAGAGAGAATGAACACAACAGAGGTTAATCAGCAGCAAGCCTTTGAGGATCTGGCCACACACAGGTCCTGCTGTGGATGTGATCATTCCGGCTCCTGCGGAATGAATGGTGCATGGGCTTCTCCTGGAATCACAGAAAGCCCTGCACACAGGCAAGTCTGAAACAGCCCAGAACTGTGCCTTGGGTCCCCCTCTGTAGGGGACCTGTGGGTCCTTCAGAGCTGCTCTAGGAGCTCCAAGATGGACCACCTGCCACCCTACACAAGCCATCAGACCCTGTCTTCCTCTGTTCCCACATCAGCCCTCCCATATGCTACACTCTGTCCTCACAGCCACCATGAATGCAAGGAAGAGGGTGTCACCTGCCCACCTCAAGGGTGGCCTCCTCCACCAGGCCTGTGACATTACTCTGGCTTGTGGCCACAGACACCTGTTGCTGCCCATGGCCTCCTGACTCACACAGCCTGTGATCCCTGCTCTTTGCTGGCAGTGGCACCCTTGTGATTAATCCCACCCAGATGAAGATCCCAGCCCCGGTTGACTCAGGCTCCTAGGAGGAGAGGCTGACAGCCTAGGCCCAGCATCCACCGTCCCTCAGAACCCTCACTGCTTGTCCCAGGACAGAGCCCAGACTCAGGCACTAGGCACAGGTGGCCCACCACCCCAAGTCCCAGCTCCTCCACCTGTGCCCTCCTGCGACAGGAGCTGCCCCGCCTTTGACCAAGGTCCAGTGAGTCCTGTGCCTGGGACAGCATCTGCATGGGCAGAGCTGTGCTGCAGGTGTTTACTGGGGGATGAGGCAGAACAGGGAGACAACCAGTCACAGCGACACAATCTGGATCTAGCACAGACAGCATCAGAGACAGCTTGGGGGTGCAGCGTGGCAGCACACAACACAGACTCCCACGGGCCCTGGGAACAGGGGCACTGGATCTCAAGCCACAGGTCTGGAGCTCCTGTCCAGCCCCAGCTGCCAGCCAGGCACTGAGAGCTATGGTTGCCCAAGAATCAATTCCCAGTGCAAAAGCAGGGAGAAGCCTGAGGCTGGTGTGCCTGCTGCTCTCCTCTAGCTGATGTCCAGTCAATAACAGAGAATGCATGGATCTTAAGAGTCAGAAACGATGCATGAGCCAAGGGTGAGGTATCAACACAGGGCCAAGCGTGCACAAGAAAGGAGAGAATAAAACAGGAACCTGTTTCAGGGATCAGCTGAGAGCAATGATAACAAAGCCCTCAAAAATAACGCAGCAGAACCACGCAATAGAGCAGGCCAGGTGTGGGGTGGGGGTTGCACTCTGACCTCAGGCTGTGAAGGGGGTGGGGAGGAGGGTTCGGCCTGCGGGGAGCCTGGCTCCTTCTCCCTTCCTCACCCAGGGAACTGCACGAGCATCTCACTGAGAGTCACAGAGGCCTGTGGGAGGGATCTAGCCCCACAGAGCACTGTTTGGGCCTCACCCCTTCTCTCCTCAGGCTGAACGCCCTGCAAGACAGCCCTCATGCCACTGCCTCTGAGGGCCTGGGCTCCCCAGGCCTTTGCAAGGCAAGGGTTTCTGCACACCAAAGTTCACCGTGGGGGTAAGGAACCCTCGGTAGCATCTACAGATCCTTGTGAGCCCACATCCAGCCAGTGGGGTCAGGGATGATCCTGTACCTGCAGCACTGTGCTCTCAGAAGTGCAGGACCCAAGCCCAGGTCCACAGTGACCAAGTGCCATGTGATCTGGGCAGACGCCCCACTGTCTATGCAGTACAGGTGTTTAGTTGCACAGACACAGCCTCTTGCTCGGTCCTTCTAGACTGTTCCTCCCTGAGCAGCAGCCAGCAACAGTGGCTTCTCTGGCCAGCCCATTGTGCTGACCCTAACCCTATTCCAGGCTCCTGGGGCTGCACCCAAAGCCAAACGATGCCCTTCTCTGGCTGTAGTTGGGGGGTGAACTGTGTCTCCCCACACTTCATGTTATGCCAGAGATCTCTAACTATGACCGTGTTGGAACCCAGGTCTTTGTAGATGTGACCAAGGTAGGACAATTTGCTAAGGTGAATCTTAATGCAGCACGATGGGTGACTTTGTAAGAAGCAGCAGCTGGGACCAGACACATGGAGGGGAGACAGACATGCACAGAAGCAGGGACTGGAGTGATGTGGCCAAAACCCCAGGACAGCAAAGCCTCCAGTCCTGGGACCAAGTGCCACACAGGGAGCCTGCCCTTTGGCCCGGCCTTCAGGAGTGTGAGAGGCTCAGGCTGCCCTGCAGCTCCATGACAGCAGCCCCAGGACCCTCACAGGGCTCCTTGGAGGGCGGCTTTCAGTGCTGTGCGGCTCTTGGTAGGACGAACATGGGTGACTCTGTCCTGGGTCTGGAGCCGACCACAGCCACAAGGGCAGAAGAGGGCGGTGCATGTTCCAGCCCTGCCCCTGCCCCTGCTCCTCCGATGCTGGCCCAGTGACCCAGCAGTGTCCACCAAGGTCACTGCAGCCAGAAATATGAGCAATGCCACCAAGCAGTGACCACAGCCTCCCAAACATGGCCTAGAGCTCCCTTCTCACTCCAGAGAATGAGGAGGTGCAGGGTGAGCCCCCAGGAAGGACTGTTGCTGGGGCAGACTGCTGATCTCTGGCTCCGCCATGTGGATGCCCAACTCCCAGAAGTGGGTGTGACACTGTCACAGCACACAGAGCTCGTGGGGAGAACACTCGGCCAAAGGAAAGCGCTCTGTCACCGCCGACCCCAGCACAGGTAGGAAAAGCAAGGAGCCCTTTCCTAGGGCAGACCAGAGGAGTCCTGCTCCACAGCACCCCATGCAGGGAGCAGGACAGCCAGCTTATCCCTGGGGTCTACTCTGGGAAGATGTGTGGTCACAGGATGACAGCTACAGGGACACCAGCCCAGGCGCCCCTGAGTTGTGAGTGGTCATGCTGCCTCTCGGCCCCCAGCCCTGCTCTGCCCAGACCGTGTGAGGTCCCCCCTTCCACTGGGCCTGGAGCCAGGTGTGTGAGGGCCTCCCTGATCCCAGGAGGGACAGGGCTCCCCAAAGTGGGGATGACCACTGTCCTCGGGTCAGTCCAAAACACCAGGGCGGCCAGGAGACAGCAGAACTCCCACACAGCAGCGGCGGTTACGTTTTCTCCTTTTTTGTTTCTATTTTACTAAGAAGGTAGAGACAGTACACAGGTTGGCCTGCAGTGGTGGGCCACCAGCCGGGAGTCTGGGCGACATCCTCAGGCCCCCAGCTGCACCTGCCTCAAACAGGGCAGGGCCTCTCCCCATGGCCTGAAGAGGGACTGCAGTGTGAGACATGCCTTCTGCCCACCGAATCCGTACAGGGGCACCACAACTTAGACGCCAAATAACTTTCCTGGAATTTTGGGAGCTGATCCCACCTCGAAGGGGGTGACTGCATGAGAACTTTTTAATAATATGTTTATCCACATAATAGTAAACATGACTCTGTATCAAAAGAAGCAAATCACAGAGGAACTAAATAAATCACAGCATCCCTCCACTGTGCAGCAGGCCTGTGAACCCAGGCCATGCTCCACTGTGTGCGTCAGCACCAATGTGAGCATGGCCCTGCACATGGATTCCAGAGCAAGGTCCCATTCCTCCACTTCCCCTGGGCCCCAAATGCCATGGACTCTCCAAGGCTCTGGCTTGTCCCCAGCAGCTTGGGAAAATCATGAGATGGGCTCAGAGCTGCTCCCCACATGTGGGCTGTCCTTTGTGAGGAGGCCTGCCCTTTAGCTCTCTGGGTTGGCCTGTGCTCCAGGTCAGTCATGGAGTGCAGTTCCTGAGCATTCTCATGGCCCTGGGGATGAGGGGCTTGAGTGCCCTCCAGCAGGCACAGTGGGGCAGAAGCCTCGCTGCTGACCGAGATGGAAACAGAAAGCAGCTGACAGGGAGTAGTTCTCAGGATGCTGCACCTGCCTCCACACATGGGAAGGAGTCCTCATGGTCCGGCCTGAGCTGACTCATCAGCTCCTGGGCCTGAGTCATCTCCCAGCTGCTTCTCTTGTTGCAGAGTGGCTTCTCCCCTGCACATCTGGGAGCACTGTGGCCCAGAATCCTGTAAGGCACTGGGCCTCCTGGGCCTGAGCCCTTGGCCAGATATAGCTTGGAATTAGTGCCACCTATTTCACCTGTGTATGGGGGCCTGGCATGGTGGGGGTCAAGCACTGACACTTTAGTCTTCTAAACAAATTTTAATCACAATTAAGTGTGCTTCTGGGTCAGAAAGGCAGGACCCAATTTCAGAAGTAGGAGCAAGTTCAAATTTCGGCATCTGCTAGGCTTAGCTTTAGGCCTTGGCCAAGGTGTTATCCTCTGAAAACCTCAAGTATCTTACACATAACTGCCTGACTATTGCTCAGTAGGGTTATCAAGATAAAATGGCATGCCAAGTATAATGCACGAAGACACAGAACATGGTTCTCATCACCCTGCTAACATCATGACCACCACCACGACCATCACTACCACCACCTCACCGCTATGATCACCATCACCACCATCATGATCACTACCACCATCATCACCATCACCACCATGATCAGCATCACCATCAGCATCATCACGACCATCACCATTATCACCACCGTCATCACCAGCGTAACCATCATGACCATCACAACCATCAACTACCATGATCACCATCACCACCATGATCACCACTATCACCATAATTATCACCACTATCGCCACCATCATCAGCACCACCATCATCATCTCTACCACTACTCGCATCACCATCACCTCTACTCTCACCATCTCCGCTATCACGATCTCCACCTCCACCACCACCTCCACCATCCCTACCATCATCACTGTTATCTCCTCTCCCACCAGTGTCTTCACCACTACCACCAACACCACCACCCCCATCATCACAAGATGACTGTTACCATTATGATGCTCTCCTCCCCACTGTCACCACGCTAACACCCGTCTCTTCATCTCCAGAGTCTAACTCAAACACGCTCTCTCAGCCAAGCAAACCCTTCCATTCCAAATACAGGTGCTTCATACCCAGGCCTCAGGGTGCCCTTAGCCTGCCCCAGCCCCTCAACCCTGGCCCATACCCTGCCCCTGCAAGCATTAGGAGAATGGAAGGAGAAATCATCACTGGGATACATGAAAGCTGAAAGCACCGAACCTCCAGCAGTCTGGCCACTCCTAGATTCGCTCACTCTCCAGGAATCAGAGACAACAAGGGATGAGACCTAGCTCGAGGTCAACCAGCAGGTAAGTGGAGAGAGCCAGAACCCGGGGATGCAAGTGCCCAGCTGGAGCGCTTGCTGTGGCACCACATGGGCAGGTCAGACAGGGCCCTTGTCTAGGTCCTCTTGGGACAGGACCCACTTCCCTGTACGCCACCACCACAACTCCAGGCCTACAAGTCCGGGTACCTGGAGCACCATGGGGGCTGCACTACCACACAGGCCCTGTGGGAATGCTAACATGCGAGATCCGCATCTCCTACAGGTGAGGCACGACTGGTCCTCAGACACACAGGAAGGGTTAGGAGGTGTGCTTGTCAACCAAGAGAGCGCTGCCCTGCCACCCAGCATGGTGGCAGCTCTGTCAGGTGGATGTCAGAGAAGCAGCAGCTTTGGGTGCTCAGGCCCTGCCCTCCTGAGACCGAGAACAAAGCATGGCAGCATGGGCGAAGGAGGACTCGGACAGCGTGACAGACACTGTGCAGGAGAAGCCATGCTGGCTGCCAGGAGGCTATGCAGGCCCTGGCCTGGGCCCTGGGTCCCTGGGTCAGGGCTGTGTGGCTGTTCTCACATCACCCAGCCACTCTGGGCCTGAAGATGAGCAGGTTGGCCCCGCAGACCTACTGCCTTAACTTAACCACAAGGCTGCTGGGTGGAGGGAGGCCCCTTCCCAGGTCTCCAGGGCCTCAAGGACATCACCTTGTGCCCAAGGAGGCGGCACAGACCCCCCCATCTGGATGACCCCACACAACACTAAGGAGCTGCAGCCTGTAGGACCCCGGTGCCCATATGTTAAAACTCCACACTGGGCTATAACTCTGGGCTGAGCTGGCCACATGGGGCCTGGGTGTCACTCCTTCCCCAGGTCCTCAGGCACCTGCCTGTGCCAGGGCTATGCAGATTCCACAGCCACGGGGAGGACCACGTGAACCCCTCAGAAGTGGTCATAATCAGAGTTTGAGAGACACAGGCAACTGGAAGATGACATTGGTAAATATCTGTACTAGAGCAAAGACATGGGCTGATATCACATAAAGGTGTCTTATGGCCTGGATAAGATGATCTCACACAGAATAGTCCACAGAGACCGCACTAGTCCCCTTTCTCAATGCTGGACACAATCCCCAACACCTGCAACTCAAAGGGCAGGTTCAGTCTGGTGCGTGGTTTCAGGGGGTTCAGTCCATGGTCAGCTGCTCCCAGGCAGGAGCGTTCTGGTGGAAGGGTGTGGAGAGCAAAGCTGCTTGGCGCATGGAGGCGGCTCATGGGGGCCAGAAAGCTGGGCACGGCAGCACTGTGGGAGAGGAAGGGGCTGGAAGCAGACACAAGGCCACGCCTCCACGCCCATCCCAACACACCCAAGAGTGTGCCTTACTAACCCTCTGGGCAGTCTCAAACACTCCAGTTGACACCATCAAGCTGAACCACCACAGTGATGAACAGGGAAAGAATGGAAACCATCACAGCGTGGGAGCAAAAAGAGCGTAGGTGAACCCTGCACAGGGAGAATCTACCATCTCCATGGGCATGCAGATGTGGAGAGATAGGTACACTTGCCCCACTGGAGGGGGCACTGGGCTGTGGAGATTCATGTGGCCTCAGACCCTGTGGTACTTTTGTCCTGCAGTGTTGGCCACTCACAGAAGCACTCAGGCCACTGACAGAACACATTTCACCACACTGGGAGATTCCAGGCAGCCTCCGTGCATTGCACATGATGGAACAGTATGCAGCCACAAAAAAAGAACGAGAGCACTTCCTGCCCATGCTGCTCAGAAGAGTGTCAAGACCAGACCCAAAAGGTAAGACCTGGGGCAGTATTGCAACTGCACATGTGCAGGCACCTGTGTGCATGTGCAGGAGACAGTGCTGGTCCTGAGAAGGGGCCCAAAAGGTCTGATGTTCCCACCTAGAGAGAGGCTGCCATTGGCATCTGGAAGGGGCAGAGCAGGGATGCTGTCAGCCCCCTGCGAAGCCTGGATGCCCCCAGCAGAGAACCACCAGCCTCACCTTGAGTCACAGCCAAGCTGAGCAAACCTACTCTGAAGGAAGCAGAAGCAGCTACAGACCCCAGGCCCCTGACATCTGTATACCTGGACCTGAGCAGTCAGATGTAGCCTGGGCAGCAGCAGCTGCCAATGCCCACCACACACCCTAATTCACCACATTTGGGCACAGAGCCCGCACCCCCAGTGTTTGGAGGGCACTAGCTCTGCCCTCTGAATCTCAGAGAGCAGCATGCCCCATCTGTCCAGTGTCTGCAAGGACACCAGGCTGGCCTGTCCAGGACACATGGTTGCTCTCCAGCCTGGAGCTGTGTAGACACAGACTCCGTCTCTTTCTGGCTCCAGGACATAGCTCCTGTCTTCTCATCATCTCCAGGATGACAAGAGTCTTCCAAGAAGCTGGCTGGGCCCTGAGAGCAAGGCGCGGTCAGCAGGGGACACCCAGAACCTAGATCCCAATGCCAGGGAGGGGAGGGGCAGGCCAGAGAGGGGGTGATCACCATGGGCCGTGAGTCAATCAACCATGCCCCATCACATCCCTCCGTAAAGCTCCAGCAGGGATCCAGGGGGCTTCGGGTCAGTGAACATCCTAAAACTCAGTGCTACATGGGTTGGTGGCCCCAGGCCCCATGTTTTGCACCTCTCCCACATGATTGGCCCTGAGTTCATCCTTCCTAACAAATGTCCAATAGGAAATAAAGCATTTCATGAGTTCACTGCATGCCAGTGGCAGAGGGGAGGAAAGGCAGGAGCCCTCGTCAGGGCCAGCAAGGTGGAGGGGCAGCACCCTCGTGTCTGCACAGGACACCTCCTCCTGGTGAGTGTCTGAGCTGCACTAACCACAGGCAGACAGTGGCTTCTACATGGTTGGAGAACTGGCTGGCGTGGAAGCAGGTGGTTTTGGGGTGCTGTGAGGTAGGAGGGCCACTCTGGGGCACCCCACACAGCTGTGTATGGATGAGGACAGGGCCAGGCCACACAACAGCAGGTATCCGGGCATGGGCACCAGGAGAGCACATCCCTCTGCATGGCTTTCCCTGGCCCTGTGCTACTGATGCCAGGCACTCTCACATTACCAGCCCTTCACCATGGCCACCCCGAAGCCACTTCTGCATGACAGTGAGTGTAAAGCCCTCAGCCAGGCCATGGACCACAGTACTGTGTGTGAGAGGCTACCACTCTGGCTGTCTCCACCAGGGTATTTGTGAAGGGGACGACCACGTGGATCTGTGAACTCAGCAGTGCAGACAATGTGGTGGGCCTAGTGCAGCAGCTGGAGCCTTCACAGAATGAGAGCTGAGTCCCTGGAACAAGCAGCAGCAAGGCCTGGGTGGGCCCCGCGGCTCTTGGGTCTGGGACTCAGCCACCAGAGTAGCGGAGGAGGCTAGCTGGAAGGCGCACTGCTCTCCCTCCCGCATCCTGTTGGTGCTGTCCTCTGCAGAGGCCTGGGGGGCACCTGCCTCCTGGGGAGGGCCAGGGACTCCTGTGTCCCCTCCATGGATGTCCTGGTTAGGGTCAAGTCCTTTCTCCTCCTCAGGTCCCCAGCATGCGCTGCTTTGGGGCCACCTGCCCTGTCTGTGCCATGCTGAAGTTTGCAGCCAGTCAGCTGGACAGTGCACTCCAGGCTTCGTGGGGAGGAGGACGAGGGCAGGAATGAGAGCAGCAGTGATGCCCAGACACAGGAGCAGGACTCAGAGCTACTGTGGAGGCTGAGACAGCCCACACGCAGCAGGGACAGGATGCCCAGGTGAGGCAGCAGGACGGGAAGCACAGAGTGGGGCCAGAGGAGCCTGGTGGAGAAGCACAAGGTCGGCGCTGCCCATGTCCTCCCCACAGGGAACCTGGGACCATCACTGTTGGTTTACAAGGATCATAAACTGAATACCACATTTCTGCATTAATGTAAAAAAAAACAGGCAATAAAATACAGTCCCGTACTCCCAGCTGTATCTGGTCCAATGTTATAAAAACTGTACGGCAAAGGGCAGCAATGAAAATGACCCGGCCACTAAGGATGGACAGGCAGCCATGAGAGCCCTGCAGCCACATCCTTGCCCACAGGAGAGGGCCCCAAGGCACACCCAGGGTTTGCAGGGCTGGGGGTGTAGGACATGTGGCTGAGTCTCGAGGTGCAGCACTCAGTCTGCAGGGCCCGATCAGTGACAGTACTGCATTCCCGACTCCCACCACACTGCCCACAGAGAGGGCGTCAGGCTCTCAGCTCCGGCTCAGGTTCAAACCCTGAGTGTGAACAGTTAGCAGGCCAGGTCACAGGTCCTGGCAGCGAGTACAACACAGGGGACCCCGGATGTGGAGCACAGAAGTCTTCCAGGGTGTGATGCCGCTCTTTACAACAGTGGCACAGCGGGCAGGCACCGCAACATGGTCTAGACCCACGTGTCACTCCAGTCCCGGGGCAAATGTGTCTGTGATCGCCAGCGCACTGGCACCTGCTCATCCACCATAACGTGGGCACCTTGTCAGCGACCACGAGGGAAAGGGAGCAGCCACTCAGGGTTTTTCTACATCACCACCTAGGTCCATGACCCTAAAACTGTGCCCAGTATGTTGAAATGAAACACCACCGTCTTGCCCTTTGACCCAATCTGAGAATGTGCCATCTTAAGGATGTACGTGGAGCAGGGACAGCTGCCCACCCTGACGGCAGTCCAGAGCCCAGAGCTGGGGGTTCAAAGCCCAGAGCTGGTCAGCATTGAGGTCTGCACGGTCCCCAGAAGAACTCATGGCCTGAGTCCCACAGGCTGTGTCTCTTCCGCCTCCCCCACCTTCACTGACAACTTTATCAGGGTAACTTGCAGCAAAACATTTTTTTAATTAGACAGAAAAAAAATCTACGGGAACAACAGCCACGATTTCTCCAGATTAGCCAAGCTTTGAAGCCCTCATGCTCCAGGCTTGTTAAACCTGTGAAATCCAGACGCCACACTCAGATACATTTCAAAGCTCCGGAACATGCTTTCACAACACAAAAGTTAAGATTTAAACCGTAATACCACTAATTCCCTGGAATGGAGCTTAAGTAGAGCAGAATGAGAGATAATGAATGTCCTGTTACAAATCACAGTGAAAGTTGCATTATCATACTTAACGATTTTTTTTGCATAATCTCACCACTTAATAAGGCTACAAGGTATCATGTACAGGAAGTTTTAATTTATTCAGCTTGTAACTCAGCTGTAGATGAGACAATCTCAGTCCTTAAAGGATTAGCAGACAATGATGTCAGCGTGGCCCTGTGCAGGCACTAATTAAACAGCAAGCAGGGGCCTCAGGGCTGGGGGAAATAGGGAGACCATGTCCCTCAACAAATGGGCGCCCTGGTACTGGGCAGGCTGCGGATTGTGCACTTGGACTCAGGTGTGGATATGACTTCTTCCTGGCTGTGGCTGTCCCAGGCACATCTGCATGGTCCCCACAAAACCTGCTTGGCCCTCCTGTTTATCCAGGGCTCCTAGCTGTTGGGTGGGGTGGTGACCTATGTAACACAAGCATCTCTCTTCCAACCTTCTCTGTACGACCAGGGAAGCCCTCCACTGTCAGTTGCACCAGCTCCCAAGAAACTGTCTGGAGCCCAAGTGTCATCAAACACACCTGGAGGAGGCCTGCAAGTCACAGCCCATCGGCAGCACCGGCTGTGCCCCTCCCTAGCCGCAGCAGGTGCAAAGACAGCTTTCTGCCCCCAGCAAGCTCCCCTTGGGGCCCAAAGACTGCAGATACAGAGCTGGCTGCACAGCTCTAGGAGGCCCAGTCCCTGACTCCCAAGTGTGACTGGACTCACAGAGACTCCCAGTCCTCCAGTGAGAGGCTGTGTGTGCAATTGTGGACAGGGAACTGTGGATCTGCACGGGTGCTTCGGGCACACCGGACAGAGGAGCCTGAAGAGCTGCTCTGGGGCAGATTGGAATGTGCTGGAGGCACACATGCACTGCAGCTCAGGGCAAGCATACCAGGGTGACATGGTGGCCACAAGTCCACACAGACCCGTGGCCCCACGCAGCCACAAGGGAGAGGCCCAGCCTCCGTGGCCAGTGCCACGTTCCCAGCTGTGATGTGTGACTGCTCCTGGGAGGCAGCGTGCGCAAGTGCGTGAGCACTGTGTGCACACTCCCAGGAGCGCTTGGTTCTGGGAACACAGACATGAGCGTCTCCCTAGCCGCCCAGGGCTCCCCGGGTGAGGACCCCGAACTGGGCCTGCTTCTGGGCATTTGGGTGCAGTCCAAGGCCAGCTCCCAGGGCCCCTGGCAGGACAGCAGACCCTGCGGGAAAGAGCAAGCCTGAGTGCCTAAGGGCCTGCCGGCCCAGTGCCACACCAGTGGCTTCTGCTTCCCGGCAGTTTCGCAACTGGCTTCTTAGTAAAGCAGAGGGATTTTAAAAGGAAGTGAGTGCACAGGGAAAACAGAATCACACATAATTGAAGGGACAAGCACAGCTGACCATCACTGGGTGGACCTGCTTCCTGGATGACCCCAGGTTCAGCCCACAGCACTGAAGGCATCCAGACTGATGATGGTGGTGGCCAGTGGGCTGGAACCGGAGGTACCATTTGAGTAATCGATACCAGGATGTCACCTGTGGTGCTGAACCACGAATGAGCCAGTAGAACATTTTTCTGCAGCGCGATACTCCCCAGACTCGGACCAGAGACCCCAGCCAGCCCCAGCTTCCCTGACATCCTTGCCACGGCTCCCAAGGTGCCAGCCCCACAGCCTAGCTAGAGCCCTGCCAAAGGCCCCGAGGCCACCCCACCAGAAAAGCCTCTCCCTCCTTCCATGTCCAGTGCCATGAACTCAGAAGTCAGGTGACCAGGACAAGTCATTTCCTGCCCCATGCCTCAGTTTCCCCGTGGGCCACACGTGATGCTCTTCTGGCTCTGTGGCCCTTCATCTGCGGTGTGCTGGGGAGTCCACTGTGAGGATCCTTTAATGAAGTCTCTCTGGCCTGGGGGCCCTCAGGCTGGGATACACGGGACAAAATGCAGGGAAAGGACATGGACAGCTCTGGGCAGGACTCCGAGCACCCACCATCTGGGGGCTGCTGTTGCTTCTAACACAGAGAGATCACAGAGGTGCAGCTGCAGGAGACACCCTAGCCTGCGAGCTGCCCCTCCTCCTCAGCAGGCCCCAGTCCCCACCTCCACGACCACATCAGCCTCGTGGCATCCCTCCTAGAGCAGAGGTCATGGCAGTGGGCACAAGAAGCTCCAGGTGCTCCAGGCCAGCGTGTGCCACGCCGCCCAAGGAGCTACACTGACACCTCATCCTCTGCGTGGGAACAGCTCTGTGTGGATGACTTGCAGGGCCTGTATCACCCCCACAGTGCCAGGAGAGACCAAGGCCAGAAGGACACAGCCCTCATCACACAGCTCCACGAGGAGAGTGGAGAGTGGGCCTGGGACTGTCACATGCGGGCACGGGTGTCAGTGTCTGCTGCACAGAGCAAGCTGGTCCACGGGAAGCTGTAAGCGCACAGCACACAGTGCTCTCTAGCTCAAGCCAGGCGTCCAGCACAGGGGTCACCACGCTGGACCCACTGGACTCACTGGGAAGAACAGAGTCCCCAGCCAGACAGACCCTTGTACAGGAGCAGGGGTGGGGCTCCTGGGCCATGGTGGGTGTCATCACTTCCTGCCACCTCTTGCTGTCTGAAGGACACTCATGGCCCTGAGCCAGGGTCAAAGGGTCAAGGTCAGGCCAGGACCCCATGGCCTGTGCAGGCCTCCCTGTCCTCCCACTGGGCCTCCAACACTGCTTCCTGCACCCAGTGTCCCCTCCCTACAGCAGGAAGCGGCCCCTCCACAGAGCAGGGCCCACTCTGCACCTTCCATC
This sequence comes from Dinomys branickii, assembly GCA_004027595.1. NCBI lineage: Eukaryota > Metazoa > Chordata > Mammalia > Rodentia > Dinomyidae > Dinomys > Dinomys branickii. The sequence goes on along the minus strand of PVLD010000589.1, from coordinate 23,182 downwards.
ACCGTGCATTCCTCAGCCGCTTCCACGTCACAGACTTTGTAGCAAAGGGAGAAAGCGCAGTTCCAATAAGTGTGAATTAATGTATTAGAAATAAATCACAGTCAAACCAAGGAAACTTCAGGAGCTCCTTTTAATAACGTTCTAGTAACTGCTACCTCAGTCACAGTCTGTTCCAATTGGAATAAAGGACACATTTGGGGAGGTCGGCACAAATGTTAAAACGATTCCCAGTTTCCTTTCCCAAAACAGAAAGGAAAAGAAAAGAATTAACTTCCACAGGGACACAGAGCAGTGGGTTCCCAGAGGCACCAGCCTGGGCTCCTCACAGGGCAGCCCCAGGCCATCACCTTGGCCCCTAACAGCATGCCCAGCCTGGGCAAGAGTAACCAGGCCAAAGGCCAAAGTAGCCCTTGGTGGCACCTGGACCTGCACATGCAGGAGGCCCCAGGCAGGGGGGCTGGATGGAGGGCACCGTTGTGAGCAGGGGTGCGAGTGCAGCCCCCTCCCCACCTAGGGAAGGGCCTCACATGTCCCACAAGGACCTTGACCAGAAGCTGTCAGAGACCCAGCTGTCACGTGAGCAAATGAGGGGTTCCCAGAGCCTACAGTAGGCTCAGATCTGAACCGGGTGCGTTTGCTCCACTCTCCACTCGGGCCACCTGCGTCTCAGAACAGGCCTGTTAGGGGGACGCGTCTCCACACACCTAATGCTGGGTCTCCTGACGGCCAACCTAGTCTGTGCCTGGTGTCCTTGTAAGAGACCAGAGAGAAAGACAGGCTCGAACAGCTATGTGCAATGGGCAGAGACAGAGTGACATGGCCACAGCCCCAGAAGCCAGAGAGGAGGCTGGGACAGATGACCCCTCGCTGGGTAATAAAATCCTCTTCTCCCACTGACTAGAGGCCCAGGAGGGGACACGATCCTGTGTCTAAGGCCTAGCTGGTGGCACCTGTCACACAGCACCTGTCACATGCAAACTCTGCAGTGTCTCAGGCAGACTGCATGCCTCTCACCTCCCCCTTGGCACTTGGGTCTCATCACCCTCAGCCCCTCCCTGCACCCTAGTGACCTGACCAGTGCCCCACAAGCCAAGGCCTGATGACCACTGGCCCCTGTCCACAGTTCTCCAGAGCACTCACTGCCCATCCCTGCCTCAGTCCACGGTTTCTGTCTGCAGCTAAGCTCAGCTCAGCTCGGCCTGAGGGGGCACTGGGCCCTTAGCAGGTGCTGGATAAATGCATTCCGCCAACACCGCGTCTGCTGCCCCTCGGGCATGCTAACCCTCCTGGAATTTACCATATCCGTGCGTCACTTGACTACAAAAAAGACACTTTCCATCACCCCATAATAGAAAGCTGCACCATTGCCATAAATAGAAGGTAACCATAAAAGTAAATACACAGCCATTAAAATGAAAAATGCCCCTCCGCGTCCCGCATAAAACCAGCTTGCAGGCCAACAGCAGTGCGTGGCCCCGACTTGGGAAATGCTGAATTTATGGGTGCAGGGACACAACGAGTTTCTGAGCTGTCCACCCCGATCCCTGACCTCTGGGGAAAACAGCTTTTGCATTAAACCCTGCCCTCAGGCGGCCACATGCGTGGGCTGCAGGCTCCTGGGGAGGGAAACTTACAGCCTTGCCTTTGGAGCACCTGAGTCACCACCAGAGCCTCTGAGACAAAAACAAGTGGGAGGCAGGTCAGGGCCCCTGCCAAGTGTCACACACCCAGGCAGCAGAACCCTGCCTCCAGGCTGCTGCCCTCACTGTCCCTGAGACCCCTGCCTCCACTTCCGAGCGCCTTCACAAGACCCACAAACCTGCTGTGTTAACAATAGCTGCCGAAGGCTGCCAGTCCAGGGCAGCAATGTGTCCAGGCCTAGCTCCTCCCCAGACTCCAGGGTGCGGGTCCTTCTGGGCAGCATCACTCTGTCTTGTGTCCCATCTCTTTGTGTCCCTCCTCCAGCCTGTGTGAGCCTGTCTGTTTCTCTCATCCCAATCTTGTCACTGGATTTTGCTGCATCAGGGTGCGCCCCACCAAAAGGATCCTACCTGGAGACCCTGGACTACGTCTAAAGACCCTTTTCCCCCCAGTGGGGACAAGCTGAGCTTTTGGGTGCACTTGTCTCTGGAGACCACCGGGGGACCTCTAGAGGTGTCCATGTCTCACCAGCACGGGGACCCTGATTCCTGCTGTCTTTTCACATGTAATCATCCCAGGGAGTCCCCCAGTGCCCCTTTCCAGTCCATGCCACCTTCCCCTGCCCGCAGCCCAGGGCTGGATACAGTAGGTGCTCACTGGATGCACACCAAGCTGAGGTTGGAATGTCTATCAAGGTTGTCCCCACGGCAACGGGCAGGAGGAGCAGGAAGCTGTCACTGTGAAGGCGAAGCCGTTCCTTGGGGACAGGAGGTCTGAAGACATTCTCTGGCTCTGCAAAGCACGGAGTTATTTATAAGCGAGGTCTCGGACTCTCCTATCAGCAGAGCGAATCACAGGGCCCGCTCGACTGCCTCTGTAATCGCAGAGAAGGGAAGTAATTGGCTAATAAAATCCGCCTTCTCCGAGGCAGACGCTGGCTTTGAAGAGTGTGTTTTAAAGGCTGCGTGACCTCTTCTAAATATACCTGGGATGATCACATGGGCTCAGGCTGGCTCCACGCAGCCCAGCAGGACAGTCTTGTAGACAGGTCTCCCACAGACACCTGGGCTCCTGCTGGGCATCCTCATGGAGGGCTGCCTGTCCAACCTGTCCAGGAGGGCATGGAAAGGAGCACCCTGGCATAAGTGCAGAGGACACACACCACCATTCTCCACATGGGTCCTGTGGCAAAGGGACACCAAGCCAGGGACCATACCAGCATGCTGAGGGCACCAGCTCCACCTGGAGGATTTGCTTTTAGCCCCCAGGGGGCCAGGACTGGGAGCTCACCTCAACTCAGGCTGGCATCCCTGTCCCCCCAATACCCCCTACGAACCCCTGTTTCCTGCAGATATCCTGATACCCTGTGTGGGTCCTAGGATGCACAGCAAGGTCAGAAGAGGGTCCAGGCCTCAGCTCACAGGGACCTTGGGTCCCTGCCTCCTGTGCTGGGCCAGGACTCTGAGCCTCTGCCCTTGAGTCTTGTCCAGTGCAAAGTTGTCAGACAGGCACACTCCTTGCAGGCGGGCTGAGGACAAAAGGAGATGACAGCTGAAAGCTATCACCAGTCACCTCCTGGGCCATCCCACCCCAGCCTGCACTTAGTCCAGGGGTTCTGTATCTCACAGGCCCTCAAGAAAATACTGGCCTCCCCGGACTGCTGAAGATCCCCTGGAGGGACCCTGTCCTACCTTGAGTCAGATGACAGCTGCAGAGCTCGGCCCTAGAGGGGTACAAGGAGCCCGCCTGCCTTAGCCTCATCTCTGGGCAGCCAGGGACAGCACCAGGCACTGGGACCCTGGCCTCACCGAGGCTCCAGCCTCTCTGGGGAGGAGCAACTAGCTCTAAGAGGAGCCACAGCCTGGAGAAGAGCACACAGCAGGCTCCTGCATGTCCTCGGTGCCCTGGAGAACACCAAAGGCCAGGATTTGTTTCCCGAAGTGTAAAAGACTAAAGAGAAGGCAGGCAGAGGCTCTGTTTGGACCATCCCACAAGGCAGGGTTGAGGGGGTCTGGGAGCAGGTGAGGACTCCTGGCACCCCAGCCAGAGTCAGGGAGAAGGTGCCACCCTAACACACATGGGACCCCATGAGCCCGACCGAGGACCTGGGCCTCAGGGTCACTGCCAGTGATACCAGCTCCCTGCAGACTCTGCAGGTCTCCACCACAGACACGAGTTTACAGTCAGCCAAGTGCACGGTCAGCAGCTGCCGCCTTCCTGCAGCAGGGTACTGACCCCTCCAGTGCCTTCCCAAGGGCCACGGCTGAGCGTTCTTGGATGCAGCTTTCCCTGTGGGGAGGACAGAGTGGCAGTGCCTGTGCCACTCAGCACAGGGTCTGCACGTGGACAGAACCTGCAGGCAGGACAAGCGGATGGCTCTCCTGGAACAGCACACGGCTCCTCAGGTCTGGGACCTCGAAGGCCTGCAGGGAAAACACGCAAGATGCGGGAGGGAGAGCAGCTGCTGTCCAGGGCACATGCCTAGTGCACAAACAGGCCTCCACTCTCGGAAGAGTCATGCGCGAGGATCAAAGTGACCAGCACACAGCACATGGCATGCGGACATTGCTGACAACACCAGAGCGGCTGGCATCCAGACAAGGGCTCAGGGAGCTTGGCGAGAGTGTCCCTGGCACTTGCCTGCCCTCCAGGGGCTGAGCAGTCCCTCTGCTGGGAGTGGTAGGCCCAGCCACCCTGGATCCACTTCACCCCAGGTCCTCAGAGCATCAGGAGCCACACACAGGATGGGAGGCAGGATCTGAGTCGCTGGCTTGCTTTCCACAACAACGACTCGTCCCAGTGGGGAAGGGACCTTGAAGTGGCCTGGGCAGGGTCTTCAGCTCTGACGGAGTAGGGCGATGCTTGGGCCCCCTTGGGGACCTCCTCTGCTTCCCAAGACGCCATGCATGGATAGGGGGCCATGTGCCGCAGAAGAGGCCACTGATCACCTCAGGTGTGTCAAGGTCACTCTGCTGTGCAGGGCACAGCCAAGATCAGACCCTTGGGTGCCATGCACAGGGCCCAGCCGAGTTCCTGGATCTCAGCAGGAAGCAGAAAGGACAGAAGCTGGGCTCTCCTGGGGACCTTCCCATGGCCACGTCTGCCTCTGCCACCCATGGAAGGGCCCTGTCCCCAGCCCCAGCCCCTCCACGGCACACAGACAGGCCTACCATCTAGGAAGGTAGGTGCTTGAGTCTGTCACAGGGGCGCACTGAGGAAGAACCGTGGTGCCCATCCAGCCCTACTGTTGCCTGGTACAACCTTGCTCCTGCCCTGGCCACTGAGGTGAAACTCATCAGCAGCATCCAGCGAGGATGCAGGTTCCTGTCGTCTTAGCACTTAGTAACCAGGCAACCACCTGGAGGAGCCGTGGGGTCCTTCACCCGGCTCACTGGGCCCACTGAGGGGGGCCTCTGTAGACAGTAGGAGGCAGTGACGCTGGGCATGAGATGTCCCGGCCACCCCAGCACAGGAGTCCTCAACTGGGCACAAGATGTCTGGGCATCGCAGTGCCTGAGCTCTCACTGCCACATGTGCTTGTGGCTACTTCCAGGCCACCCCTCCAGGAACAGGCCCTGACCCTGGGTGGGGTCTGGCTGGGTACTGAGGCGGATTCGAGCCAGGCTTGTCTGTCAGAACTTGGAGGAAGGAAGGCAGGCTGGGCGCCTGTCCCTGGGACCCTGAGCCCTGAGAAGGACTGGGTTATTGCTGACAGCCCCAGGGAAGGTGCCAGAAGCCCAAACTGAGCATCGGGTATGGCTGTGAGGGTGGACAGGGCAGCTGTGGCCCATGCCCCTGCCCAAGGGTGCCTCAGTGGCTGCAGCTCCGCTCCCTCTGTGGTCCATGAGATCACCAGGGATTCCCCTCTGCCAGTGTGGTGTCCTGGCAGGGCAGGGCAGGGCAGGGCAGGACCAGCCACAGGGGCTCAGAGCTCACCAACAATGTCCCACAGCCCCTGTGGCTACCAAGCCTCACTCTCTGTCAGCCTGCCCACCGTGGCCACAGGATCAGCCAGCCTTTGATCTCTCCGGGTGACAGGTGCTTGTCTGTGGAAACAGAATGCCCCCCTTTCCTCTGGACATGTCACACATACAGCACCCTACAATGTCACTCACAGATGCATGTCATGCTACATCATAGGTCACACATGCGCCACACACCCGCCCTGCCTCTACCTGTCCTGCAGGAAGGAGGTGCAGGTCATGGGCACTCTGGGGAGTAGAACCTTTTGGAAGATTCAGCTCACAGAATGGCAGGAACAAGCCAAGCCCAGGAGCAGAGGACAGAACTACTGCGGGCCAGCCTGCACCTTCCTCCCGCAGGACAGGGCTGGGCCACAGGTGCGGGGTGTGTATCACCTGTGGTATGTGTGTGTAGTATGTGTGTGTGTGACTTCTGTAGAGTGGTGCAGTATGTGGTACATGTGTGTATGTGTGGAGCATGTATGTGGGACACCTATACACATGTTACTTATATGTGCCATGTCCAGTGGTTAGGCATGTGTGTGGTGTATGTGTGTAGTATTCAGCAGGTGTATATAAGTGTCATGTATACATGCTATGTCTATATGTGATGTGTGTCTAGGTATGGTGCATGTGTAAATGCAGTGTGCATATGTGGTATGTGTTTATGGGCAGTGTGCATGATGTGCTTGTGGAACGTGTGTGGTGTGCATGTATGTGTTGCACTGTGTGGTATCTGAGTGCAGTGTGTATAAATGTAGTGTGTAAATGTGTGTGGAGGGGTGCACCTCTGCAGTGGCTGTGTGTGTGTGCTATGTGTGCTTACACAGTACATGTGATGTGTGTGGTATGTACATGTGGTGTGTGTGACGTCTGTAAATGTGGTGTTTGTGTGTGGTGTGTATCTATGTGCAGTGTCTGCCTGTGCAATATCTATGAGGTGTGATCAAAATACTCAGTGAGTGTTTAATTACTTTTTAAAATGAATTACAGTGAAAGAATATTGCTAGGAATCCCCTGGAAACACTTCCCCTTGCTTAGACACACCCTTCCCATTGTCCTGGTAAGTTTCTGCAGCAGCTCTGGAGTCCTCTTTCCTGAGTGTCTGCAGTTGCCCTATCCTGAACTGATGAAAAACATGGATCTTTCCTGTCCTTTTAACTTTGGGAAGAGCCAGAAGGTGCATAAGGGCGAACAAGGTGGATGTGGACACAGGGTCGTGTTTTTATTTGACAGGAGTTGCTTTAAACACTTGTAATCAATTTGAGACACTGAGGCAGCCAGGAAAAGACACCCGTGGAAGACGACTTCCCAGATGGCTTCAGAAAGGGGTGAGAACAGCTGGGCTAGTGCATCCAGGATGGGGAGGGTCCTGAGGGACTCGAGGCAATGTCTTTTACTATAGCAAAAGTTTTAATTATTTTCACTTCTTATTTTTATTGTGTGTTTGCAGTGCATAATGATGCTCTCATTGTGGGGAGCTGGTCCACGTGGATAACCCAACTCAGTTCCTTCTGCATCCCTTTAATTTAAACAGCCACACCTTACACAGGTGGCACACAGTGTGTGAAAGCAGTGTGTGGAAACATGGTGCATGTCGCTGTGTATCTGTGAGGAGGACCCGTGTGGCGTGCATGCATATATGTGAAAGTGCACATACGTGGGTCATGGGGCATGTGAGTGAATTATGCACGCATGGTGTCCTGCGATCAGAGCCCCAGCCTCAAAGCCCCCGGCAGGGTGGGTCACCAGCCGGCTGTGCGCACAGGAAAGGAAGAGCCTTAGAGCCAAGGGTCACTTGGTGCCTGGCAACCCAGTGCCTACTAAGAGCCTAGATGGGACCCAGGGCCTCAATCCACACCCAATCATGTCTGACGCAGCCGTGCCTTAGGCACGACTCCCCACCTCACGATTCCCCTGCACAGCCTGTATGGGCTTCCATCCTGACAGTCCCTGTCTGTGACACACTTGCCCGGGGTGCACCGGTGGATGTGCACCCGGGATGCAGGAGCAGCCCCCACCGCACACCCTCACGCATGATCCTGCCCCCTTGTGCAGCAGCCATGTTTTAAATCAAATTCACAATAGGGGCTCATAAATTTGATATGCTTAGGTAGATCACACATACCTGAATAACCACCTACGAGTAATTACATGCAATACCATATGTACACACAGAAAAAGGCCAGCAACCTGCAACCACCTGCCTCGATGCTCTGGTAGCCACTCCTCCAGAGCTGGGGATATGACCTCCTCTGCTGCCTGCTCCCCCGTGACCCTGTGCAGCACTAAGAGCCCAGAGATGGCAGAAATCACGGCGTCCTGAGCTTCAGCAAGGGACCGACTTCCCTCTCTGGAAGGTTTCCAGACACTATGTTCCTCCGAAAACAAGACAGAGACGGGCAGGTCTCCCCAGTGCTGCAGGACAATGGCTGGGGGAACAGCGTGCGTGGACATCCCGATGCATACAGCCTGGGCCCCTTGCGGTCTCCCTGTCCTGTGCTGGCAGGCTGGGCACTCAGTCTCCTGCCTCCAGCGAGCTGTGCTGGGTGGCCCGTCTAGAAGTCCCCTCCATGACCAATCCCTTTATGATTTAACTTTTGCAGTTGTCACACACACAGCCGATGAGAATCCCATTACGGTGAGTGTGGGTTTTTATTTAGATTCTGTGTCACACAAGAAGCGATAGTAAAAGATGATGAAGGAGCTGGTTGTTTTTAACGCCTCTCCAATGCCACCCCTGCGCAGCGGCCACTCACTTGTCCCTGGCCTCTCCACATGGTCTGCAGTCAGGAAGAGGCTATCTCAGGGCACCGCGCCCCGTCTGCTTCAGCTGCCTAAGCATCCCTGTCCTCAAAAGGACCCTGAAGGCAGCAGCAGGCAAGACTGGGCAAGACTGAAGCCCCTCCCTCTGCAGCCCAGAGCCTGCCAGCACCAAGCAGAACCCAAGGCCTGGGCAGGAAGAGGACACTGGGTCCAACTTGGACCTGAGCGTGGAGCAAAAGGCAGGAATGCCCTCTTCCTTGAAGGCCCAGGCCTGGAGCCATCCTGTCTTCCTCTCCGCTGCTATCATAGGCTCTTAAGAGTTGGTGCAGCCTCAGGCCCCCACCAAGGATAGCCTGGCTGCTTTGAACAGGCTCAGGGCTCCCGAGCCTGCACCCAGCTCCAGAGGGTGCCCCACAAGGCCCTGTCCACTGCCAGGCCTCTGGAAGATGCACATATCTTTAGAACAGAAATGTTTCTTTCTGCATTCAGGCGTTTATGGGCTCTTGGTGGTAGGAACTCCGCTGTGTCACCAGAGTCCTTTGTCTGTATTTTAAAAAATAAACTGGTCCAGGTAACAAGTATCTAAACACTCAGCGTTGGCTGCCAATCTTGTAAGGTGGCACCAATTGCTGGTCACCACGCGAAACCTCCATTAGCACAGTCTAGATGCTGGCTCAGGGTTAAGCGCCTGGCTCACGCGGCCCCATAGACTTGCAGTTGACACTTCTCTTCCAAAACAGTGAGCTCACTAAATAAATGAAAGTTGGATCCTGTTTATTCGATCAACAGTCTGTCCTCTGAGCAGCTGCTAAAGACCAGCAGGCCAAGGCAACTCAGAAAATGCCCAGGAGTGAGGCGCAGGGACACTGCCTCGGCGGCCAGATGCAGACACGCATCTCCCCGCAAGCTCTCCGTATTAACGTGCTAAGGCTTTCCAATAGCACGCTTGGCGGGGGAACTCACTCCCTGCCATCAAAGGATTTGTAGAGAGAGTGAAACCTCAAATCCACAGCTCAGATCAGGCCCCTCACACACAAAGGACTGGCCAGTGAGCCCCTGGTCCTGCTTGTCTCCCCCAACATCCACAACCTGGGCCACCACGGCCTGCCCGGTGTGCCTGGCTCCCACACGCCTGCTCTCTCAGTAGGGTCCTAGTCCTCCTGCCACATGGGGGGCCACATCGAGGCTTAGCTACAGGATCCTGGGGCAGAGGACTCCAAGACTTCAGGACAAAGGTGTTAAAGTGTCTGGAGGGGATGGTGGAAATCTGTGTATCCCAGCTGTTGCCATAACCCTGCGTTGTGGTTGTGAGACCCCACTTCACTAAGGAGAGGAGCAGCCTCCACCCCAACCACCCCAGATTTTGCTTGTCCCCTGCTCCCTTCCGAAGAGACTGGCTCATAGGCAGCACCCTAAGGCACCTGACAGACCCCCATTTTCACTACCTCAGAATCACCTGGCATCTGCACAGTCCTTCCTGGAGCAGAGAACTGTTGCCCTCCCCAAGGTGGGTCAGCATTTCCCTGGGTCTGACAGCAGGACAATACTGCTCAGGCCCCCTGTGCTCTGGACCCCACACTGCGGCCATAGTTTCCCAGCCAGCTGGATGCCTGTGCCGGCCACACCAGGACCTGTTTTGCTGGAGCTTGGGCAAGGCAAGACTGCAATTAGGACCACAATTCGCCTCTCTGGGTTTACAGCACTATTCATCTTCCCTGCTCCGGGAGACAGACGAGCCAGCAGGGCCGACTAGCAGCGGGGTGGCCTGTGTCTCCACACAAAAGGGGCAGTGTGGACAAAGCGGCTCCCTGGGACCCCATTCTTTGCCCTGAAGAATCAGATTCATGGAACTGGCTATTTCACAGCTCTTCCCCACTCCACCCCCAGGCAACAAGTCACAGTGGTCCTGGCTGCCAGCTCCCACCCTCCTGCGGGCCCCCGGGCAATGGGTATCCCCTGCGACCCAGCTCCCAGCCTCTCTCTCCAGACCCCAGGACCTTCCCCAGGACTCCTGGCCCCAAGGGTCCTGAGGGCACTCAGCAAAGACAGGCTGCTGCCCCTCCCCGACCTTTCAGACTGACACTGGCTGCCAAGGACACTGGAAGCCAACAACAGAGCGATGGGCACGGTGTGGACACCAGAGCTCGCAGGGTTGAGAACTCGAACTGGCTTGGACTTTCCCAGACTGCTGTCTAGAGAGACCTGCACCTTCCCAGGCTCTCTATGACCTGGGCATGCACCTGTCTACCCATGGCAAGCCTGGGCCCCTGTGCAGGGTGCCCCACAGCCCACTCTCAAGAGCACTGCTCCCCAGTACATACTGGCTCCAGTGCCTCACACCCAGTCACACACAAGACAGGACCTTTGCTCTGCACCAGGCACAGTGTACAGAGCAGTGCTTCAGAAGACCTTGGACTGGTGGGTCCCCACAGGGCAGGGAGAAGGGACCACAGGACCACCTGCCCTCAAACAGCCAGTTTTTCCCTGGGTCGCTAATACACATCCGTCACACAACACCATCCACAGGCACCACATCTGACCTCCTCAGAGAAGCACCAAACTTAATGACGAGTTTGCTCTTTACAAACTAGAACACCCCAGAAAAAAAACAGGAGGTAGAACAGACCGAGGACTCGTGGTCCAAACCAGCCCCCAAAGTACATGGAGTCCACTGCTGAGTGCCTGCGACCTGGGGTTCAGCAGACCCCAGCTGTAAAAGGGGGTAATTGGAGGAAATGAGTCCTTAGCAGGAGAGAGCCAACCCAGCTGGGGAACCACCACCACTGGCAGAGGCACAACTGCTGAAGTAGGTCTCTGAGCGGGCAGAGGTGTGGCATTCACTACAGAGGGCCCAGGGAGCCCCGGAGGAGGAGGCCTGGCCCTCAGTAACCTCAGCAGCCTCCTTTATGCTCACAGACACACAGTCAAGACCTGGAGACATAGGCTAAAGGGCACGGCCAGGAGCTCACACACCTACGTGTTTGAAGTACCCGCAACTCATTAATTAGGCAGAGAAGAGCTGAAAGTCGCAAGCCCTTCCTCTGTAGGAACCCACAGCTAATGAGAAGGAAGCGCCATCCTGGGCAGGCCAAGACCAAACCAGGCAGTGCGGGCGGGCATGGACAAGGGTGCTGTCCACACCGGCAGTGGGTGCCACGCTGGGAGGTGGGCATCTCAGTTTCTGCTGTCCACATGGGCAGGTCAGGCCCAGCCCAGGTGTACCTGACCTTGCCTGTGGGCAGCCCAGTCTTCGAAGTTTCCAGCAGGGTCCCCAGGTGCCCACCAACCGTATCCGCCAGCACACCCCACACCAAGCACTGGGGACAGGGTTCACTGGGCAAAGGGTCCCCCTGAATGCAAGGGTCCCAGTTTCACCATTCATGTCTCCACGACAACCATAACCTGGGACCACACAGCCCCGCAGCGTGGACAGGACCAGAACTCAGGGAGGGACCAGGACACCGTGGCTGTAAACACCCTGTGCTCCTAAATTGAGCCCAGGGTCCAGATCAAGGGCAGAATAAGGCTTCGGGTGAGGAATGCAGAGCAAACTTAGCCCCTGACACCCATACATACGCCCCCAGCCACGCGCCCACCAACCCCGCTGGCTTAGAGCCCGCCCCAGCCCAGCTCGCCAGCGTGGAGCAATGGTGCCATCTACCGAGGGCCGGCGGCGTGCGGGTGATCTCCGCGGCCACCGAGCCATGCGGGTCAAGGGACCAGGCTCTGGGCGGCGGGGAAAGAACCGAGGCCGCAGAGCGCCTGGGCCGTACGCCACATCCGCGTCCCAAACGCCTCCCGGAACCCGGCCAGGTGCGGAGCGGCGCGTTCCGGGCGGGTCCGAATCCGGGTCCGGGACTCAGGTCCAGTCCAGAAAGGCTCGCGCCTCCAGCCGCGGGGCCCCGCAGTGTCTGTCTCCCGCGGAGCCTGGACTGTACGGCGGTGGAAAGCGCCGGAAGCCCGGGTGTCGCTGGGGCTCTGCGCGGGGGATCGGCCGGGGACCGCGCGCGGGTACATTTACCTTCTTTGAGGAACTGCGCGTGGATCACTAGGACGAGGAAGCAGCAGAGCGCGGCCCCTGCAAGTGCCCAGAGCGCCTTCAGGAGCTGCATCGCGGAGTGCCCGCTCGGCCGACGCCCCCGAAGCCGCGCAGCGAAGGTCCAGGCGCCGCATCAGCGCCCCGCCGGGTGCAGCCTCCGCGGCCGCCCGCTCGCGCCCCCCATGCGCGCCGCGCCGCGCTCCGCCGCGACTGGCGGCGCCACTCCGGGAGACGATCTCTGTCTTTTCGGGCAGGGGGAGGGGAGGGGAGGGGAGGGGAGGGGAGGGCGCGGGGGAGGTGCGCAGAGGGGGCGGCGGGCGCGGGGCGGGGAGGTTAGCGGAAAGTCTCGGGCCGCGGCGGCCGCCGCTCCGGCCACTCGGCCACCATCGCGGGCTGCGGGGCGCCGGGGTCCAGGGCGCGGGGGGGCGGCCGCCGCGGCCCCATGAATCGGCCCCGCCGCCGCCCGGAGCCTCGCGGCCGGCAGGGCCCGGACGGCGGGCCGCAGATGGCGCAGCGGCCGGGGCGCGGGGGCTGGGGGTCCGGCGTGGCCCGGCCCTGCTCCGCCTGTCGCCCCCCGTGCGTTCGGCGTCGCCCTCCTCCTCCTCTTCCTCCTCCTTCGGGTCCTCCTCCTTCCGCGCCGCCGCCGCTGCCCGCGCTCGCTCTGGCCCGGGGCTCAGGGGGCCGCCACGCCGCCGCCTTCGCCCTCTCCGCGGGCCGGGGCTGCGCGCCGCAAGCGGGGCCGCCGCACCATCGCCGCCGCTGGGGCCGCAGAGACCCAACTTGCGCGGCCCGGGGCTCCGCGCCGCTTGCCTCTGGGACGGGGCCTCCGCAAGCCCGGGAGCCCGCGCCGGCGCGCCGCGGCCGGGAAGGGTCCGGGCCCTGCGCGCTGGGGCCGCCCGCGCCGGGGTCGCCGCGCCGACAGGTGGGGCCGGCGACGCTGCGCGTCTCGTCGCCCTCGGGACGCAGCTGCTCCGACCCTGGGGCGCGCGCCCGCCGTTCGGCTCGGCTCGGCTCGGCTCGGCGCGGCCCCTTCTGGATAGGCGGTGGAGGAGAGCGCGGCGCGGGTCTCCGCTAGCCCGGGCTCAGCGCCTGCCGCCTCGGACTCTGGCCCGCGCCCCGCCGTCTGCGCTCCGCCCGGCCCGCGGAGCTGCCGATGCGCACTGGGCCGCGCGAGGGACCCCGGGGACCCGGACCGCCGTGCAGCGCCCCCGCCTGGCGCGCCGGCGGGTCAGGTGGGGCTGGTCCAGCCGAAAACTGCGGGTCGGGCTCCACCTAGGTGCGCAGGAGCCTCACTGCAGTGCTGGCTGCTGCCGGCGCCTGGAGGGGGGACACGCGGCCTGAAGTCGCATCCAAGCCCTATATACCCCCAAGGTCCAGGAGAAGCCATGGCCCGGGGCTGACTGACGGCTGGACAGGCTCAGAGCAGGCTTCTTCGTGGATCTGAAAAACGCACATTCGCTTGGAAACGCGTGCACGCGCGCGCACCCACACACACACTCTCTCTGTCTCTTTCTCTCTCTGGGCCCTGCTGAGTGCCATCCAAAACCCGAGAATGGTTTGTAGATGCCCACGTCTGCTGGGAGGGAGTGATCAGGGAGCACTTGGATGCTGCACCCCGCTGCCACAGTGCCTCCTCCAGGAAGGGCAAGCTGCTTCAGATGGTAGTCCCTATCCTTCCCACCTCCACACCTCAGAGCAGGGGGGGCCTGGTATCCCCCAGCGCTCGGTTCCTGGATCACCTTCGAGGGCAAGGCACGTGTGCCCGCACTGAATTTTAAACGCCAACTCTGGGCAGAAATCAGGGCCCGGCCCCTGCCTGAGCCTGTGCCCTGGCCTGCTGGGGAGTCCTGAAGTTGTGGGGCCTGCAGGGCAGCAGCTATGCTGAGAGGCTGCCTCCTAGTCTGCAGGTGTGCATGTGCCAGGCGGGTTAAGAAGCCAGCCCTGAAGGGCTCTTAGAGGTCAGAGAGATCGCACCTCTCACATTACATGGGGGTAAACTGAGGCCTGGCACCAAGTCAACTAGCGAGTCAAGGGCAGAGGCAGGACTGCCACCTGGCTCAGTGCTGTTTGCCTGACCTGACTCAGCCGTGCCTGCAGCTGATCAGACAGATGCTGGCTGAAAAGCGATTTATTACCTCTGGATGCCTTGGCCCAACTCCACCCAGCCAGCTAGGAGACACAAACCCAGGTCCAGTACCCTGCTCCAAGGGGAGCCCCAGCCAAGCAGCTAGGAAACTCTGGGCCTGCCCTGGGAGGGCCTGCAGTTCCCTCTCTGTGCAGCCCTCTCCAAGCCCCACTTCCTGTAAGTTGTCCCTGTCCCTCACCTCTACATGGTCTGCAGTGGAGTTGTCCACCGGCAGGCCTCCCTGGCTTGCAAAGCCTGACCTCTGACAAGGTCGCTGACCTCCCTCCTCCCCTGGAACAGACTCTGCACCCCATGGGCTCAGAGCCACAGGGGTGCTCATCCTACAGGCACAAACTTGGCCCCAAAGAACCTCAATCCAGAGAGAAGCTGCCTCTGACATCTCCTCTGTCCCCAGACAGGTTTCCTTACCTAAAACCTGGAAAACTGAACAGTGTCTTAAGTACACTAGAGGAACTTCTAAAAAACTAACCATTTGGAGGAACCTTCTGTAAGAGCTGGTGAGAAGAAAGAGAAAAGAGGCTCATAAGGAGAAGCAGGCTTCCTGATTTAATTTCACTGGGTGGGGTGTATGGAGTCCTGTCCTGGGGACCGAAAGTCCTACCGGCAAGACTTCCTGTTAGGAAATGCGTGGGGTATTGCTTGTGCCCTGAGAAGGGAGTCCAGGATAAAGCAGAGAAACCTGTGCCTGGCACCACAAAGAGCCGACCAAGAAAGCTGGGCACGCTGGGAAGTCAGCTCAAGAGGGCAGCATGGGACCTCAAGGAGATGAAACCAGTACAGGTCCCGGGGGGAACACCAGGCCCAGACAATGCCAAGGATGAGAGCAGCCAGGGCACGGAGGATGAGGGGCCCAGGCGCTGGTGCTGTGTAGAGAAAGGGCCACTGGGAGGAGTGCAAGTGGGAGGACACATCCACTGGCATGCACAGAGGTAAGGCTGAAGGCATCTGCCGGAAGCTGTATTCCCAGAGTCCCTCAGCAGCTGTGACCACCCCAGCTTCTTGCAGTAAGTTTAGCTTAGAAACTGCCCGGGCCATGGGAGAAATGTGCAAGGCACTCACCAAGGGTCTAACTGGAAGTCACCCTGGCTTCAGTGAGGCAGTGGGCAATGACAGTGGTCCAGCTGGAACTGTGACTCTGTCACCAAAAGAAATCGTGGGTATTTTCCTATCCACGACAAACCGCTCATGATTACCTCAGTACACCGCTCGTGTGCAGTCACTTCCAGTCACCCAGGCTTTTCTATGTAATGTTTTAATAAAGAAACAAACATATTCTTATAGCCAAATACGTTCATTTGGTACATTCGACAATAATTGTTTTAATATAATTGTCTGTCTTAGTAATATTACACATCTTTAATTTATTCTCAGTTGGTCTGGGCTTCAGCGAATGGAGAACTATTCCCACACTCTGCTGTCCTAATGAGACAACACCCAAAGGTGAACCAGACTGCAGGGGCCTGCGGCCTGAGGCCTGAGGCCCTCCATGGAAAACAAGACAAGCGGTCTACAGAGGGCATGAATCCCCACATTTGGGCTGAACTGCTTGGCGCTGGTCCATCCCCAGGGGCTCCTAGCCTGTGAGCTCTGTGCCCACTTCCAGGAGCACGCACTTGTTCACATGTCCTGCCCATTTCCAGAGAGACAGGCAGAACCCACAGGTGTATGCAGGTCTGCAGTGACTCATGCTGTCCCCTCACACCAGTGTCTGTGCTTGTGTTCCATCAGGGCAGCACACAGGGGTGTCAGACATCTGCAGAGCCAGCACCTGCAAAGGGAAAGGCTGGAGGTGTATGTGCTCTGTGCCTGACTCTGAGAGGACAGAAGTATTTCAGGGAAAAGGAAGGTCATCATCATAATTCTAAATAGCATCACTGGATGCCATCAGAGAAGTATCACCCTCCACTGGGAACTGGGAAGGCAGAAAAGACAGGGCTCCGAGATCATAGTGGCTGACCAACTTCAAGAGACAGGGCATTCATAAAGAAGCAGAGATGGAGGCCAGCTGCAAACTCAAGTCTCAGAGCAAAGAGTCCCCAGGAAAGGAGGTGGGAGGAGAACAGATATGGAGGCTACACCCAGGTGTCCAGTAACCCCGTGTCAGAAATCATCCAGGAAGCAGAGGCAACAATGAGGAGAGCCCCAGACAAACGGGCACATGCTTGCCGATTGAGGGGCTGGCCGTGTTCTGAACAGATCTGGATCCAGGCATGACTAGGAACTTCGAGCCCCACAGGATAAAAAGGCCACCCCTGACAAATCCATTCCTTCCCTGAAGCTGGAAATAGACCTTGGGCTTCTCCTCAGCAGACTGGCTATGGGAGCAGCAAGCAGAGTCAAGAACATCAGGAACCCTGGTGTGCAGCACTTGGCTGCACTACAGTGCCGCCTCCCTGTCGCCGACCCCAGGGATGCCTGGCCAGGGCTGCAGTCTGGCAGCCAGGACCAGACATGGAGTGGCACTCAGAGAAGGGAGCTCCCTTGACTTCTGAGAAGCACCAGGAGCTCAGAGATGTAGGAAGACACACTTAGCCAGATGAGTGGAGGGATCCCCTCAGCTGGTGAAATGTTTGCCATAAAACCTCATCATTGTTTTCCCCACAGTCCGAGTGACAAGCCCTCCCTCCGTGGTAAACAACATTCATGGACTAGAGCTATAAAAAAACACTTGTTTCTACTCAAGTTTTAAAGCCAATGTGTTTGCAAAGCTCCAAAAAGCTGCGTGTAAATTCTTAAGCCTTGATTATTAAAAATACTGTACATGAAGGGGACCAGGGACATTCTCTTTCCTGCTCAGAAGGGAAAATAAGGAGGGGTGGACCAGCACTGCTAGAACACAGAAGAAAGCTGTATTTGCCTGAGCGTCACTGTGTTCCTTACAAATGAATAAAACAAAATTACCGTGATGAAAATCAGAAAGGGGAAGTAAGCTTTTAACCATTTTATCCTTTGGAGAAAGGTTGGAGTGTGAGGAGGGGGCGGGGCAAAACCCTGGTTTGCATGTTGAGCCTTCATTGTTATTTGGATTTGTTTCTACTGTGTATTATGGGGTACTCTGTAATTTGAGAAAACCTAGAATCAGAACAAAAGGCACATAATTTATGTCATAGCCCTGCACTGTCATACTGTGCACACACAGAAGAGAATGAGGAAGTGGGGAAACACGTAAATATTTTAATACTAGATTTATTGAGACAACGGGAGATTAATACAAGTTACCTTTGGCCTCTGCAATTACAAGAGGTCCTCAAAGTGGTGGCTGTGAGCTTCCAGATTTTTATTAATTTGGAAAACGGAAGTGCATATGCATTTTTTTGGGCAGACTCTGTATTTTACCAAAAATGAAGTTAAACCCCTACCTGTGCAAATAGATGTGAACATATACACATTTGCACAATGAAAGGCCATGGCAGGAGTGGCTGATGCTGGTGGGCCATCTCTGATGGGCAGAGTCAGGGAAGAGGAAGGACTATTGCTAGAGTGCCCCAGGTGGTCTTCTGTGGGACTGGGCACAAAAGTGTCTGCAGGGACATGGGGCGGCGCTGGACACTGCCAGCACTCTACTTGGGTTGCTGGTGACTTCTATTATCAGACAAGCCACTCCTGAGGGCACAGAACAGAAAGATAGGCAACTCACTGAACTCTCCCATGGTGCTGCATACTCAAATGACCTGCCACAGGGAGGGAACAGGTAGGAGTGAGCCAGGCCTAAAAGAGCTCTCAGAGACTGGCTTCCCTGTGCCACCCGGCAAGTGCTTGGTGGGTGGAGCAGGCAGCATCCACAGCCAAGCTCTTTCCCCTGTCCCCGTCCCCTGCCACTGGCCTGGGGAGGGCTGATGTGGAGGACCATCTGGGTGAATCCCCTTGAAAGAAGAGCAACTGCCTCCATTTGGCTAAACCTGGCCCTATTTACATGTATTGATATGTACAGAGCTGGCTGGGACTTTTCCTTATCCCCCCAGTTGGCTTTAAGCAATGCATATTGGTCTAACTCAGGGGCTGATATGTAGTCTTTGAAGCAAAGATAACAGGGCAGTATTTCCCCACCCCATAGCACCCAAATAAACATGTGCAAGCCAGGGTGAGGCCAGAGGCAGGATCGAAAGCCACACTTCACCCTGGGATCGAGCCTCCAGCTAAGAAGCTACGACTTCCCGGGGCATAAACAATCACACATCAGAGCTGAGGCACTGACCCTAAAACATCACATACTACCTGAGTTGTGTCATGCAGATTACTTTCTGCATGTCCTTCTGTCCACATTTGCAGAGGTGATTTCAGGCCTCCCTCCTAGCCCAGCTCACGGCACTCACCTACTTCCTGCTACTCTCACAGTCACTCAATCTGGAGCCCTTCCCCTTTCAAGAATTAATAAAACCCAGGTTCAGCCCTGGGTGGAGGCCTTTGTTCCAGATGGCCAACATTGTGGCTGGACTTAGGACCTCTTGGCTCCCCACAACTACAAATATGCATTAGTGTCTTTATTCTCACCATAGGTTGCACTGGAAGAGGTAGATGGGAATTAACTCACTAGAATGCCAGTAACTTTTCATGGGACCACAAATATGAACTTCTCAGACCCAAGGAGGACCAGGAAGGGCTCTCTATAGGCTGACAAGTGGACAGTGCACCCCTGGCAGGGTCAGGATGGCAGCCAGGGGAAAAGACTGCCAGCGTCAGGTGTAGGCGAGAGGGCTCTTGGCAGCAAGCTCTGCAGAAAGGGAAGTCGGGCAGGAGGATGGCAGGAGGGAGCCTTACTTCCGGAGGTGCATGGAGATGCAGGAGGAGCGACTGTGAGGCAGGGCTGGTGCAGTTCGGCTTCCAGGAGGTCAAGGCACCTGGGGTGCAGGGGCTGAGACGGAAGTGGACAGCAGCAGGGGTCCCCCCCCATGGCAAGCCCTATCGAGGACCCAGTACCCCTTCCTGCAGAGCCAGCTCCATGAAGGACGGCGGCCTGAAGGCTCAGGAAAGAGGTCACCACGGCCAGGCACATGTCACTCCACTCAGCATCAGCAGCCGAAGGTGTGGGATGTACACGTGGACATACGTGGATGCACATGCAGGTCTCACAGGCTACTTACATGTCGTGCCCATGTGCATATTTGTGTGCATATGAATAGAGGTGTGTGCATGGCCGTGCATCAGTGTGCATGCTTGCATGTACGTGTGTGTGCTGACTATATGCAGGCATATTGAGTTCAGTGGGCATATACGTATGCATGGCTACGTGTGTGCACAGCTGGGCGTGCCTACACTATGTCCAAGTGGGCACATGGGGGTGTCTGGGGGGCATCTGTGCAGGGGTGTGGATGTGTCTGTGTGTACATCTCTGCTCAGTCTGTGCATGTGTGTGTACCTCCTCTGAAAAGCCACTAGAAGATGCTTTCAGATAGGTTTCCCAGGGGACTATGGTCTTTTCTGCAGCCTGTAGTTTCAAAGACAGGTCTGTCAGTATCAGTGGAATAAAGTCCTCACTGGGATTGGGATTGGGATTGTGCATGTACACACACACACACACATTCACACATGCACGTGACCCCAGTGCACACTCACAGGCCATCTGCCAACGCTGCGCTTTCCTGCCTCTAGGCATGAGTTGGGACACCTCAGACAGCCCAGCATGCACAGAAAACCGAGAACACACCGCGAACTTGGCATCTGTGACCCACTGCACACAACCTGGGCTGAGTCAGCAGACAGTCCCCACCAACACCTCCCCCTAGTACCACAGCAAGAGCCTTGGGTCTGGGACAGGGTAGCCTGGGGTCACCGGGGTGGCCTTGCTGTTGGAACTCATATGCCAGCATGCCAAACCCACAGCTCTGTGAGCTGGCTCAGCCACTCAGTCCCCCAGGGACTGAGTTTCCCTATCGCTAAAGGGGGCTGTGATCATGCTTGAGCCATGGAGAGTGATGCATTCTCAACCTTCTCCACTGTAAGGGGGCCCCTCCTCTTCCAGGTTGCCCAGGCAGCCACCTGGCTTTCTGGGGATGGTGGGAGATAGAGTTCAGCCTTCTCGTTTTAATTTTATTTCCAGAATGTAAATGAATACAGCCACTATGGAGAAACAACATGGAGAATCCTCTAAAATGCTAAAGCTGGTGAGATCCAGCTTTCCACTTGTGGGGAGGCAACTGAAGGATGCACAGTCAACACATCAAAGAGACCTTTGCATTCGTGTCCACCCAGCACTGCTCACCACAGTCAGG
The DNA here is from genome assembly GCA_004027595.1 of Dinomys branickii. Taxonomy (NCBI): domain Eukaryota; kingdom Metazoa; phylum Chordata; class Mammalia; order Rodentia; family Dinomyidae; genus Dinomys; species Dinomys branickii. The sequence goes on along the minus strand of PVLD010000589.1, from coordinate 2,419 downwards.
ACACGGGGCTGGCCAAGCACCTGTCGAGATGCATGGTGAGGAAATGCAGTGCAAACATCTGTCATGAAATACTACTCATTCTTAAAAATGGATGAAATCCTGCTACTTGGGGTGAGACGGATGAGCACAGCAGGCATTATACAACACGAAATCAGCTGGGCACAGGACAGCAGTGCATGATCTTACTCATGAGGGAAGGTAAGAAGCATGATCTAATGGAAGTCCAGAGTAGTCAGTGGTCAGCTCGGCGGGGGACAGGCCGGGAGACGCTGGCTGTCCATCTGAAGTGACCAGGTGTGTGAGGGTAGGATATCAATAAGGAAGATGTCCTGTATTCCAGAGCCACTAGAAGGTGGCTTTGGCCTGTGCTCACCAGAGATGACATGCTCCCTGTGATGGTGATTCCAGCTGTATGTCTCCTGCCCGGTGTATACATGTGGGGAAATAGCTCACAGACTCCCTGTCCCTCCCAACTAGGCATGGTACTGTATGTCAATCAAAACTAAAGTAACACTTTCTTAAAAATCTGAGGAAGATTTCCAGCTGGGCAAAAACTTTCAGGAGCCAGTATTTGTATTCATTTGTTTTTACCATAAAAGGCAGAGCAACACGCTTTACCCGCGGAGCTGCTGGACAGTTGGAGGTGCCGACTCTGAACTCTGGGTTCTGCACCCCATGTCAAGAAGGCTAGCGTCAGACTTAGCAATGCAGCAAACCTTGGCGCAGCCAAGGGGACGCCAGGGAGCCGAGAAACGGTCTCCAACCTGGCTCAGAGTAGGTTCCACACGCATCTCTTCCCTGGCACCCTCTGGCAGCCCAAGGAAACAGGACATGACCTCAGCTAAGCCCCTTCTCACTGTACACCAGCAGGGACAAGACCTCCTTAGCCCAGTGTCCTTGGGCATGGCCACTCTAGGTAGGCACCTCATTCCTCACTCTTGATTACCTGCTCGGGGTGTACCAGATGTAGGAGTCTTCCTGGCCTCTGCCCTTGCCCAAGCCCACCATCACCCCAGCAGGCTGGCCCTCTGCACCCTGGCACCCTAGCCCACACTTCATGGTCCTCTCTGCCCCCACCCCAGAGAGCAGCTCTTACTGCCAGCTGCACTCCTGGACCTTGCTGGGGGAGGTCGCCAGCCTGTGGGGAGGCCTGAGTGAATGGGGACTCATGGGGGATAGACACGTCCCTCCTCCCCTTGGAGTGCCAAGTCTTCCTACTGGGCTCTGTCTCCCCCAGCCAATCCCAGCAGCCTCTGTAGAAGCTCTTATCTCTGGTCACAACCAAAGAGAGGCACTTCCTTTCTTGAAATTCTTATCTTTGCTTTCCACGAATTAGCACACACTTAGCCAGACCTAATAGGCTCTATTTGTGCAAAGGGGTTATCCTCTTCTTAGACATTCCTCTAATGAACGTTGGAGGAAACTACTGGCCAGTTGAAGTCACCTGGTGGCCACTGGTTCTTAGAAGCAGATATGTGAGCACCGAGGCCTCCATCAGTGCCAGGGAAGAGGACAGGACTCAGAGACCCCCCAAGTCAGGGTACAACTGCCCTTCAGGGAAGCAAACACAAACATGTTTCTGTTTAAGAACAATAATTTACTGCTCAGATACCCTGGTGGAAATTTAAGTGAGTTGAGGTGGTCTAGCCCCAGAATACTCTTTCAGGTGGCACTTGTGTGTGTGTAGAAAAGCCCTGTCTGCAAACATAGCAATCCCTAGGGAATAGCTCCTGTTTCACCAGAGAGGGAACCACAGGGAAGTCAGGTGCAGGATGCACCATGTGGCAGAGGAAGAAGAAAAACCTGACCCACTGATATCAGCAAGCCAGAGTCCCAAGATCACACTGAGCAAGCACAGCCAGCTGCAGACCCACCTGGGCAGACCATGCCACCTCTCTGAAAAGGCCAGGATATCTTCGTTGTCCCACTTTGTCTCCTACTCATCCATCTGTGCACCCACTGGCATCTCATCCATTCACCCAGCCATCCTATTTATCTATTTATCCATCATCCATCCATCTCTCCATCATCCATCTATTTACCCATCCATGCATCTATCTATCCATCTATGGATAATTCTATGCAAATTTTATTTCATTAATGCAAATTAGTTCAGCCATTATGGACAAATAATACAAAGACTCCTCTGAAAAGACAGAAAAAGATGTACGTATGAACCAGCTCTTCCACTTGAGGAGATGCACTCAAAGGAAAGAAGACCAGCACGTCCAAGAGCTATGCCCATGTTTGTCTAGTACTGTTCAGAACAGCTAGGGTAAGGAGTCAGTCTGGACACCCATCAGCAAATGCATGAATGAAGAAATGTTGCATAAATATATGTAATGAAATACTATCCATCCACCCATCCATCTACCCATCCACCCATCCATCCATCCATCCATCCATCCACCCATCCATC